>VOMN01037760.1:0-13299 GCA_014899125.1 Orchestia grillus
AAAACAACGGCTACCTAACAGCAAAACAACGGCTACCCAACAGCAAAACAAGACAGCGGCTACCCAACAGCAAAACAAAACAACGGCCAATCAACAGCAAAACAAGACAGCGGCTATCTGTGCTACAGCGAAACAAAACCACGGCTACCCAACAGTAAAAAATAATCACTACAGGACCCTGCACGGTCTGCGTACAGCATAAATTAGCTCCTCTTATTACTGAAGAACGCAAAGTCCTCAAAACTGACATAAGAGATCAGACACGGGCAGCATTACCCACATGGGACAAAGCTCAGGAATATTATATTTCATTGAAAGAGGGCTAGGTCTTCATGCAAAACTCAAGTTGAAGAACAATCCTCTGTGGCACGTCGCTCTTCGGACATTTGCTCTTCGCTCAGCAGCACAAGACGCCGCAACGTCACAAGACAACATCCACAGCCACGGACGGTCCTTTGGCGCGCGTGATGGCCGGCGCTGTGCTCGCTTTCTGAGCGCACTAACTGCGCTCACACTCGCCACGCTTGTGGCCGGCGCAGCGGACGCACCACGCAACTTGCGCTGGGTCCCCACAGTCTCCACTCGTGCATCTACGGAACTCTTCTCCAAGTAATTTTATAACAACACGCCATGCTCGCCAATTTAACACAGCAAGAGCTCGTTGGTCACCATCTAGGCAGCTAGGCTGGTATACTCGTGTGCGAAAACACGATTGGAATTCCTCTTTACCACAGGTGGTCTCCTTTTGTCAAGTACAAAACATAGTTAGGATTGTACGTAACCAATCGTTAATTGAATAATTCACCACTACTTGCAATAGAGCTAAACCGAAATAAAATAACGTGAGCCACAGGAAAGGGCACCCGCACGCTCTCTGAAAAACAAAAAAATACGAAACGCTTTTTAAGACACTTCGCCTCGTTAACATCTCTCGCAAGGCCCCGCAGAGACTTGTGCGCTACACGTCATGCGTCACCACAAGCAGCGTACACACAAATCTACTACATCAATTTTAAATCATTCTGTCTTTACTTTTGAAGATACAAAATTTACAACGTATAATAGACATTACAGCAGATGGTAAGGTCAATCGATGAAACGGTAAACATTGAAGTTAAAATTCAATTACAATGGGAAAACTACATGCATGAGAAGTGACGTGGCTTCTCAGAACACAAAGAAAATAGTTCTAAATAACGCGTAATATATCATGTTACAAACTCAGGTTTGTTTCTCCAAAACAACTTTAAAATTGAGTATCAAATAAACCTCAACCCTTCGCCGAACCGTTTCAAGCAAATCAATTCAAGCAATCAAATACGAGCATCTTCGCAAGGTCATATATAATACCGATTCCGATCAAAATTAGCCGTTGTTGACGCAATCACAACTATTTATTGCCTATATTTCTACGGATGACTACTCTTAATTTGTACGCAATTATTTAGGCATCTTGCTCTGTTTAAGAGCGTTCATTGTCATGCTCAACACGTAGGGCGCTGCAGAGCGCTTGTTCCGTGGGCAAGAGGTCTTGAAAGCTTCTCCTACTTAAACATACGATTCTCTAGAGAACATCCCCTCCCACATAGAGAGCTACCAAAATTCACTTCCATCATTCCCATTTATCTTCATGTTCTCGTTTATTGTTTCTTATTTATTCGTTGAGGTCACCAGGAAGAATTCGACAACCTGAAAGTCTGAGTCGAGACGCAAGTTTTCTATTTTTTTCCTCATTGGTTAAAAAAACAATTCGCCAAGACAACCTCATAAATGGCTCACTGAAGAAATTTGCATTTATGTCAGGTTATTATACACCACTTTTACTTTCATTTATCATGGCATTTGAGAGGTACGCCTCACCAAAGTTAGTGTAACGCATACCCTTCACGGGGCACCCAAGTCAAGGCGCAGACTCCATTTACATTGCGCCACAGGTTCGTGACCTAGTCAGCCCATATTTTTTGCATTGTGCTGCCGTGATAGCAGCGAACTATCAAATAATTGAAAAATTTAACACCTCACCACAATGGTAAGGCATGTGTGGGGATTGAATGGGAGCTACTCCTGTAAATGACCATAAAAAAGCCATTTTACTAGTTTAACGGGAAAAGTATACGAGCATACAAAATTCAAGACATCAAGTGCAACATGCATACATTTCGAATAACCTCGCTCATTACTTTGTTCGACATTTTAACGCTATTTCTTTATTGCAGGATGGCTGACGCGGCAGGGAGGCTCATGAAGGTCTTGCTGTTACGGACAATTCTTGTGTTGCCGGTGGCGTCGACAGCTCAATTCGACCAGCCTCGACCCACTCTCGCGTCTCACAGAACTGCATTTCCCTCGAGTACTGCTAGTGAACTTCCCCCATCCGATGTGGCATCAAACGCACAAACTCTTCAGATTAGGTCATCAAAGTGGCAGTCGCAGAAATATTCTCCAAGCCATGACTGGAGAGAAATAATGAGAAGAGTGAGTGAAGTGAAGCTAAGGGACGACAGGAATACAGTCCTCAGTGATGTTAAAGCAGTTCTAGCAAGGCAGCTGCCGCTTTGGGGCACCGTGGAGCTGGACGGTGTTCGAGAATCGCCACTGGAATTGGAATTACGGGATAATTCCTCAACACAGGAGATAGCGGGTAAACTAACTCAGCTGCACAACACAACACAACATGAAGAGAAAGCTACCAAGCCAGTTCAAGACGCACATATTGCCCATTCTAATAGCATCAGACGGACCCTCGATGTTGGCTACGACTCTAAGTCATTTATCGGAGAACAAATGTTAAAAAACGCACACGAGAAAGAAACAAACCAGAGTGATCTTTTTCGAGGAAAAATTTTCCACCGTCGAAACGGCGCCAGACACAATGTAAACAACGACGCTAACCAGCACGACCCCACAAGTGACATTCAGGAAGACTTAACAGTAGCTTTGAGTAAAAATATAAGCTCCGCGGAAGAGAAAAAGTTAGAAATTGCTTTGAGCAACAGAGTATTTAGGTACAGCACAACTAAAGCTTCTTCTCTGCAGATCAACACACACAACGCAAGCCAGAGTGATAGAGATATAACGCAGAAAAATAAAACACAATTCGAAACTTTCACTCCAAGCGTGAGATGGCCGCCTGAGAATAAAAAAAGAATTACCAAGAAGCCCGTTCGGTTGAACCTTGTAAGCTTCAACAGGAAACAGGTGGATGAGAACTCCTCCTTGGAGAACTCGAAGCGAGTAGCCATCTTGCACATTCCAGAAAATACAAGAGGGTTCGCACCACAAGATGACACAACAATCGACCAGCACGCTCAAGACTCTCAAATATCATCGACATCTATCCTTCCCTATTCACAGCATAACTTAAAAAATGATTATTCTAAAATCATGGGACCCCATAGCACCGATCGAGGAAGCAGAGAGTTCTGGCACACCTCAACCGAGCAGCAGCGCTTACCGGAGTCAATGACACCCTTTTTGATCATCCCACAAACTGGCAAAACAATCCCGCTACAAAACTTGTCTACTCCAGTGGTGAGCAGCATCCTGGCCGCAGAGCGACGACAGGACATCAACCCTTTGCATCTCCTCGTTCGACCCTTCAGAAACATGTTGGGTCTTCGCAGCCCACTGCCTCAGAAAAACCAGCAGTTTGCTGGCCAAGTCGATGATCGAGCTATTAAATTCAATAGTGTTAGTTTGAACCATTTACCGCCAGGGAACTTTATAATCGAATTTGGGCCACCCAAAGGTGATGACATAGTAACATCGGTCAATCCAGATTCGCACAGTAAAATCAGCAGCGCATCTGCACGACAAAATAATAAAGAAATGCCAACATTATCTACCGCACCAACGACACGGAGAAGCGGGAGTATCACCAATGCACGTCCACCAAATCAACAAAACTCAGTTTTTCTAAGACAGTCCAGTCTTAATCCTCCAAATTTTTTAAGGCAGCCCACACTGTTTGACGCGCATTCACAAAGCCTACACTTGAAAATGCGACCAAGAGCTCGTAGGCCTCCTTTTCAGTCTAGTTTCAATTTCAGGACTGGAGAACTAACAGATACGCATAGCGCAGCTTCAAAAGCTTCAAGCAAAACACTTCCGTCGCTTCAGGTAGCTCCGTCTCCTCAAACGATTGCAGCCAGTGGGACTTCGCCCTCCAAGTTGTTTCAACATGCCGAAGCTATGAAGAAATATTTAGGGAAAAACGCAACTCAAACCGAAGCACGTGCGAGTCTCACTAAGGTTAAAAAACAATCGCCAGTTTTGCATCACAAAATTATGAACCAACAACCAACTCTTGGTTTTGGTTTTGGGCATCCTCAGCAAGGTTCTATACTGACACCCCACGTAAGGCCCACGACTGTTGAACCATTGGATCCAGTTATAGCTTCGGTCAAAGCTCGAGTTCCAGAAACAACCAAACGAGTGCCACCACTACTGGCCGGACGGTATCAGTATCCCAGTGGCACCAGTAAACCAGGACGTCTACCCTGGCCCAACACAGCATCTGTACATGCCTCTCTATCTACGGCAACAGCAGAAAAGAAAGGTAAAGAGATCGGGTCATCATACACAGAGTATTCAATTCCCACCACAACGAGAAGGCCGAGTGGCTTTAGCTTGCCGGATCTGAGTGTTTTCAACCCGTTCAAGTACTTGTTTTCCAGTAGATCGACTTCGGACCAGCGAGGAACGTACGCAACCCCTGGCAGCACGACAACAGACGCCACGACACAAAGCGACTCTTTCAATATTTTAGATTGGTTTTCGGGGCCGTCTCGAAGTGACATTAAAGTCAAAGACGACGGAGCCGAGTTGCCATTTGCTGCAGGTTTGTCCTTCCCATCGCCATTCCTGGGATTTTCCGCACAACTCAGAAACAAATCACCAGTACAGAATGAGGTTCGCTACAGGCTCCCTATGACGGTGCCTGGTACGAATACCGGTAATGGTGATCACTATAACGATAAATATAAGATGCCTCAGACAGTGCCAGGAGCAAATACGGGTAATGGGGATCATTATAAAGACCAATACAGAGTACCTCAAGCTCAACCTGGAGTAAAAGTAGGCGCTGTGAACCGCTACACGGAAGCAACCCAGCCAGGTTTTGTATTCACAACTCGTGAAGATAAAAAATCTCCAATGTACTACGTAGTCAACCCAGAGGCATTAGAAAACAACAACGCACTAGAAATTTCAAATGCCCTATCAAATGCGGTCACTTCGAACCAGCTGAGTCCTACTGGAGGGCCCGACGTTAGTTCCTACAGCTCCATTAAAAGGAACTTACGCCGAGGCAAGCAACACCTCAGCGGTTTACCTCAACCTGATCAGCAAATGTTCGCCACCAAAACAAAAGACGGCAAGGTCAAGCTCCCAACGTCTTTCTTTACCGAGCGATTGCAGCAGCTACGAGCACATTTCAGCCAGGAAGACCTCCAGTTACGGCCTGTGTGGGACAGCCAAAATGAAGGGGCGGCGTTCACACCGGGAAATTCTGAAACATCAACTAACGCTCTTCCCAGCTTCCATCGCGACTTCAGTCTTTTTAAAACCTCCCAAGACATTGCCCAATACAACACACCACGCCCTGAAATACAACTCGAAGCGTCGGACACCACGCAGGCTCCAAACAGCTGGCCAGCAGCAGGTGTCACACTGGATTCTCCATCCTCGTTCACGCCTATGTCTGGTGCCAGTCCCATCATCGAAGTGGCGCCACAGGCCATCGCTAAGGGCGTGTGGGGCAGGGAAAAAGATCAAAATAATCTGTCCATGTCGGTACTAGCCCGCCGTATGGGAGAAGGGGACTCAGTTTATGTCGAAGACGTGATAGACGAACCATATGAGTACGATGAACTACCGCATGAAAGTAAGACGGACGCGCAAGGACGAACATCGAAGAGGAATTGGAACAACGCTGATCATTACGCACATTCGCCTGGAAACGACGATGAATATTATTTCGGCTTGAAGAAAACAATAAATCACATTCCTATCAGTAAAGCACTGCACCACTTGAGTGGAGCGCACAAAAAGCACCCAGCAAGCTCTTTAGCCCATGAGACCCACCCATCGACTCAAAACAAATCAATCACACACAATAATACTACGGGCCCTGAATTGACGGACAATAAAGGCTTCATGTCTCGAGGAGACATTCAAGAGAGCACTAAAAACGACGACACAATACGCGACGTTACCAAAAAGTCAGAGCCAAATCAACCAACTGTAATGAAGCAATACAAAGTTAATGCGGGGCCTCAGTCGGTAAACTTTACGAGGGTCAAGTGGGGCTTTTGGCAAGCAGCAGACATGGACAACCGGCCTGCCGCCATCGAGCTTCAGAAGGTGGCGAAGCCTGTGCTCCAGTTGCAGTCCGCTCACAGCGAGGCGCTGGAAGACGACCCCATGTCAGCGCAGTCCAGCAGCCAGAGCATCGTGATCGTCAAGGCGATACCCATGAACGAACAAGGGGTAGCTCTCACGAACGATTTCGTGTCACGTAAAGGAGAGAGTAGTGGAAGCGATTCATTTGGAACCAGCGCACAAAAGGTACCAGAAACAGATGAACCGCGGCACTCGCATGATATTGAAATACCAGCGGACGGTAGATTCGACACAATGTCTGTAGACATCAACACAAACCATGAGACTACAGCAACTGACCCAACGACCACGACGACAGTCGTTAGCTCATGGAAAAGGGCAACATCAACAACTACGCCTGGAAGTCAAAAACCAAGATCAAAATCCAGGAACGATCTATTCATACCCGGTTTCCATGACCGTAAAAAGAAAAAGGCCAATGGCATAAGTTCAACAAGAATCACAACAAGAGCACGACCAAGACGTACTTTTCCACGATCGTACTACACAACCCAGCCACGACCCGTTGTCAATGAGACCGAGACGTCACTGGTAGATACATTTGGTCCAAGGGCAGCTTCCTCATCACGTCAACTTGTTCCACACATCGACGTCAAATTTATAAGAAAGTTCACTAGACAACATCCATCACCGGTCAGCCAGGAACAAATAACCGAGGAAGAAGAACCGAGAAGCGATCCTCAGGCATTTGGTAAAGAACCTGATGTTCAAAATGAAATGGGAGAAATTCCCGATAGTGACGATGAGAAAGATGAAAGCGACGAGGACGATAAAGATGAAGAGGAGTACGCGGTTTCAGAGTCGCAACGCATTGAAACACGAGAACGGCCCAACGCTGTGAACCTCGGCCAAGAAAAAAGATACACACGAAAAAGAAAAATCTTACACCAAACGATGAATCGCTCAAGTGATCATGTCAACAGCACTTCGAATACGAATAAAACTACAACAAATAAATTGCCAGAAACATCTAAAACTGCAATGATCTCTGAATTGGCAGGATTTCTCAATAATACTGCGCAACAAAAAAAAACTGAAGACGTCTCTAATCCCACAAACATGGCTAAGGCTATAAATCCAGTACAGAAATTCTATCCACTCACTGTGCAGCCTGCAGCTGGGAGACCAAATTTCACTCAGCACTCTACTCTCCCTGTGCGTATGAAAATGAGAACAAGACCAACGGTTAAGGAAGTCGAGTCCATTTTACCAGAAAGTGAAAGGCTAAATACGAGCAAAGACCCGTCCAAGCCCACAATAGCTTCATCAAAGGCAGAAGGCATGCCTCCTCAGACTATCCCTTCATCTACTTCTAAAACTACGCTGAAACCAAAGACCTTCTTCGACAGAATCAGAAGTCGCCTCGCATCCTTCAGAACTAGAGGCAAAGGCACGCAAGTGCAGCGTTCCAGAGAGAACGGTTCCCCGCGCGCAATTAGAGGTGACTGGATCACACAGCTGGCCACAGCAGCGAGAACCTTCCACCATCAGCTGGGCACAACTCAGCAGCCACGAAGCAGCGCATCGACAACACCACCTCCAAAAGCAACGCTCGACTTGGGGCCGACAACCAAAGCGCCATTAAAAAGTATTGCAGACCACTTTAACGCCATGAGGCGAAGGAATAAACAACTTTTGAACTTTAGGAGAAGAAAAACGCAGAAAAATGCGGGTGAATTAAAACACTCTGAGCAAGAAGTCGTAGTTACTTCTACCGAGCCATCCGACTGGCCGACCAATATCAAAACTTTAGGGCTCGCATCAGAACCAGTAGCTCCTAGTCAACTATCACAGCAACACAATACGCATCAGCCCTTAACCAATCACGGTAGCGACTCTAACCTGAAGACTCACTCGAACACCTCCACGGCCTTTCAAAGCAGTACAGCCCAACAAGACCAGAGAAAGCGACAGCTTTTAGAGCAGCAACAGCAAGTTGTAAATCAAGATACCCCTAAAGAATTGGGCAGCAACAACCACCACCAGTACCACGAGTACGAAATACCACAGTATCACCGTTGGGAGTCAGCGAAGCTTTAGGCTCCTCTGAGACTTGAGTGCCTCAGTCGCATAATAATGCTCCTTGTTCGTCATGCTATTCAAGGGAATCGTCATTTAAACCTACACCTACAATCCATCATCTCCACAGCATTTGCTTCACATTTTGCACATCTCTACTTGTTCTACATGTCTGGCTATGCCGGACAGGCATTCAGTGCTCGAGCGAAGCTGGACGTCGTTTGACGGGTAACGAGCGGAAAGATCACGGACTTGCGAAAAATCTTCAAATGAAATTCATATGTTGAACATTGCTTACCATCGCATACAAACTGAAGGCATAGACGAATACAGAAAAAAATCTCGTCGTGGATGTGGACAGAAAACAAGTACAGAATCATTACTTCTTAACTATTTACTTTGTAACTTCGTAATGTCCCAGAAGCAAAAAATTATATGGGCTTGAACGTTGGTGATTATAAATCTAATTATAAAAGTAAATCTCGGCAGAGTTTTATCGAAGGTGAGCCTTGACTCGAAAGCTGAATTACATTATTTTAGGATACGTTTTTGCAACACCTTCATTGATTATTTATTAGTTAGTTTAAAGCTTCCTATCCACATGAAACATGATCCAAAAAAGGCGAAAAGAAGAAGGGATCATTTATTATGGACTGTGGAGAACAGGGAATCTAGGCACAAGGCGTACTGCCACATAGGGTCACCTGAGCAATAGAAACAGCATGTTATGAATGAGAAGGAAGAAAAGACAAAGAAGAGAGAGCAAAGAAGGTGTAAAAATTGAAGGGAGCAAAGTGGACACAAAAGATAGAAGTCCCAAAGGCCTACCTAGAGCTGAGTCCTCCCTTAACAGTCCTACCCTGGGGACGGCAATCTGCATAGCATACGATAGACAAAACCGACTAACCTAACCTTTCTGCCTATGCTTCCTGAGTGTATCACCTTTGTTATTAATTCATTTTGAGAGAAAATTACTCCTCTTCTAAAGCGGACATCTGAAATAAGACGATAGAGCAACGAAACAAAGCGAAGCTCGTACAAATATGCCTAGAGTCATGGATCAAGCGGCAGCACTGTACATACACTTCACAGAGGCGCACACGAGTTCCTGCATTGGCAACAACGAAACCAGTATAAAGAAAGCACTTCCAGTTCTTGTTCATTAGATCAAAATGAAAATTGTAATACGTGACGAAAACTTCAAACTACTGCACAATTTCGTAATATTCCTACACTTGTTATTCATTGCTAGACATGAAATACATTTTAATTAAGGATCAGATGTACATACATACGAGTACAACCAAAACTAGAGCAGGCACGGCTGAAGTTGCCCACAAACGTTTATTAATAAAACTAAGAATAAATTGTAAATTATTTGTAATTATTTACCCTCATCAGAAACGTACGAAGTGCGAACAGAACGAGATTGAATATATCTCACTACAGGCACATGGTGAACATTCTCAAGCCCAGCTCCAAGACAGCTCGCACGACGCATCTACACAGAGCGTGGGCACCCACACAATACGCATGTGCACCCCAGCACTCCCTCTCGAGGGGGGCTCCACGAGGTGAGAGCGCAATCAGTCCGCAAGGCAGACAATAAGCCATTGTTAAACGCACAGCCGTTGCTTAGCTTGAAAATTGATCGGACTTTCAGAATTGTCACAAGTTCACTGTGCAAGTTTCAAATCCCCGCAGTTCAGAACAGCTGTCCTAAAACTTTTTTGATACAGACAGGCTCAAGGTGAGACAACATTTTCCCGGAGCTACCTGTAAATAGTAAAGTGTGGCAGACAGATACAACAAATTAAATAAATCTGGCATTTTCTCATAAAAACCGATGAATATGAATCAACTGCGCATTGCATGCAACTTTTATAAGGGACGCAATTGGATAATAAATAAAACGGAACAAACATGATTCACGCATTTTCTCCATGCGGTCCAGTCTCTAGTGACCCTCGGACCAGCACCGGTCCGCTCGCGCAGGACGCAAAGTCTACAGTGGGCCGCTGGGAGTAGGCTAGGAACACTCACGCCCTCGAGACGCTAGGACTTCCCAGCGTCTCCTCTCCAGCCCAAGCGACCTCTAAACATCAGCGCTGGCAGCATCACACCACACGTCGGTCCATGGAGGGTTACAAAATTTATTTATTATATTCACGCTGCGATGCGCCAGTTCCGCTGGAATGCAGATTTTAGTAAAGCAATTTGGTCGTCCGGAATGTATTTTTGCGCTTACCAATTCCGTCGCAATGCGTGAGCGGGCTGAAAATTTATAAACTTAATAGGTTATGACAAAATAAACATTGCAAACAAATTTATTCACCAAGTAATAATACGACAGGTTAAATTTTAAAAATCGTTCAACACACACTCCCTCATCAGCAATAGCATGATACACACAAGCAATCAACAACTCTTTTCAAAAAACCACGTGCCCTCACTGACGTTTGCCCCCTCGGTCCCATCCCGCGTCCCTGGCTGCCATCACACTACACACCGGGCACCTCGCTCCCCTCTGCCTCCTAGAGCTCCACCCGCGCTCGAGTCCTGCTCCTCATCTCACGTCTGCCACCAAAAGTTACGACTGAGGCATCCTCGCTGTCATTAAAACCCCTAAAATAAGTAGCTTTTCAAGGGACTACAAATACACAAAACCCCTAAAATAAGTAGCACTTCAAGAGAATACATAGATACAAAACCCCTAAAATAAGTAGCACTTCAAGGGACTACATATATACAAAGCCCCTAAAATAAGAAGTACTGCAAGGTACTACAGATATACACTACCCTCAAGGTGCTCACTTATATACGCTAACCTACTCACGAAGTTTTTTAGACCTTAAATGCTTTCAAAAATAAACGCACGATATTTTTTACTCCAACTAGGAGTATTATTTTAAAAGAGTCAATTGGTATAATTATATTGTACCGAGTGTCATAACCAAAATTTTAGTTTCAAATACGCTCCTGTCTCACGAGCGCATGTCTGAACCCTTCATTGCAGCTAGCAACGTCTCAATAAATCCGCGCATATATGTATGATTAGATCCCATTTCGGAGCTCAAATTCAAGTTTTGGCATTTAATGCAACAACGTCATAATATTCCACAATTCCTCAATATATTCTTGTTATTCACATTTTACAATGTTCAAAAGACTAGATTCTTCAGAGCGTTCAGCCTAAATATGAACACACGGCCCACTGACCACGAGCACATACACTAAATAAATGTTACCTGTTCGTTTATGGCCCGCCATCCCAGGTCATCGGTGCGGTCGCATTCGTAGGTCTCCCCCAACAGGGGGTTGAAGGGCTTAGCAGTGCGCACGGAGGTCGTGGCAAACGATGACACCGTAAAGGCCGCCACCCATGACAGCTGCTCGCACGAGTCCTCCAACTGGCCGACGGAAAGACAGCGTCAGCACGCACAGGAGTCCGCTAAAGAACCTTTATTAATTTAAACACGTTTTCCCGTTAGGCTTTCAACGCCTTACAACTACAGGCGTGGTGAGGGATGTGCGGAATGTGTGGTTTAAACCTCCTTACCAAAGGGAAGTACTCCCTGGTTACGTGAAATGCCTGCCAAGGCCGAGATACGAAACCTGGTCTTCTCGGCTGCAAGGCCATCACACTACCTGTACACCATAGAGCCCACTAATGCACCTAGCTAATCCGCTCATAGCTACTGCTAATGCAGCTCTCGTCACCAGATGTACGAGTATTGCGCGTTTTTTGCGCCATCGCAATATACGGTAGCGTACATAATGAGCTGAACAATTGCAAGATGCACACAAACAATCAACTCGTACATCAGGCGTACAGTAGCGTACATTACGAGCTGAGCTCGTAATGTACGCTATCGTCCCAAGCTAATCCGCTCGTAGCTAATGCTGACACAAGCGTGTGCTTGGGTCTATTAGTAGAGATGATGCTGACACAAGTGTGTGCTTGGGTCTATTAGCAGAGATGCGGTCACAGCTCATCATGCGTTCTACATAAACTCATATGATATCGTACGTATTAAAAGGATTTGAGATGATGCAAGGGGTGACAAATTAGAAGTCACCCAGTCGGCATAACATAGAATTATTGCGGCACGGGCCCCTACTGAAGCGATGGAAACCAGACACACCATCGCAGCGCGGTCCAGAATGTCGCTGTACTCGAAGTCCTCCGTCAGCCGCTGCAAGAACGACAGTGGCTCGCTGAAGTTCACCTGCACGAAGGAAAATTAAGCGATCACGTCATGAAATGATGAGACCAACAAATAAACAAACGATCATCCCACATGCACAAGGTATAGTGGCTCATTTAGACTATAAAAGCTATACGAAAAGAAGTTGTCTCGTGCAGTCTTGAACGGATGACGGCTCATAAATTTTGAATCCGTAAGCAGAATTCCGTCCTCGCACTGCTGTATTGGTGACATCGCCTGGGTTAAAAACTGAACGAAATTCGTGAAACACTCGCACGCAGTTGCTGACTTGTTTGAGCAACCTTTAAGGATTCACCAGCGCAAGGATTACGAAATAACATTACCATAAATAGGTCACTTATTTACAGTAAGGTTGTTGAATACTTTAAAAATACGTCTCTACACTTAATTCCTGAAGGGTTAAACTAAATAGGAAGTAAAATAAAAAGGACGCCTACAAATATGGAAAACGAGTAGTATTCGGAGCCGAGAATTGAACAGGAAAGAATTATGCAGAACGAGGAACGGATAAATTTTGCATTTGGCAGAACCTTGGAGTAAGAAGGAATGGAGACAAGAAGACCATGTTTTGCTAACGACTAATGAAGACATCAAGACCCACCTAAACTTTGCAAAAGCCTTCGACAAGGTGGACCATGGAATCCTACTT
>VOMN01037762.1:0-10676 GCA_014899125.1 Orchestia grillus
TTGATGGGTTCGATTTAATTCTGACACTCAAATTTTGGTAAAGTGGAAGGGAAACAGTTGGACTTTTTTACATATGCCCTTTTTATAATAGGTATTGGCTCAACTGATGCATGCCTTGGGATTATGACCACTTAATAAGATGGAAAAATTAATTCTCATTCTCACGACTCTGTACAAGCCTGTAAATGTATTTTCCTACGAGTATATTTGTAAGAAATTAACCCATCAAAAAGTTGTTTTAGAAAAAATAGTTACCACAAAAACTAATGCTAATTTTTTCGATTATTTTTTACAGAATCCCCCAGAGGTACAATTTTCATTTTGGAGTGAATATTCAGTGCCCGATAAATTGCGTATAAAGTATGTTTACAAAATTAACAATGAGTGCTAATTCTTTCTCAAATTTAACATCAATGTGAAATTATTTACCGGCACCTTCGTAGTTCTATGACTTAGGAATTTAACAATAAGTTCGAATTCGAGGGAGCATCTCACAGGCGGTGCGCACTTCCAGCAGCGCTGGCAAACGTCCAAAAAAGACATCGTCATCGCTCGCTTATTAGTAATTCAGCAGTAGTTTCAACGTTGTTTAGGGTGCTGATGTTCGACGCTGATTAGTAATTTTACCCATATATGTATGGAAATTTTCACAGGTGATCAATACTTGAACAGTCTTTTCAGAGCTAATTAGCATTTTAATAATAGTTTAAAGGCTGATTAGTAATCAAATAATAGCTCCAACGCTGATTAGTAATTCAATGCTGATAAGTACACTGATTGGTAACTCAACATCACAGGGCTAAGCGATCTAATGATAAGTGCGAGTTCGAGCGAGGGTCTCACCAGAGGCCTGTCCTCGGAGCAGCGCAGGCTAAGGTGCAATAAGTAAATCTCGCCGCACGCCACAGAGACTCGCTGGAGCCGTGCGTGTTCTATGTAATGCATGGAAAAAAACGTGTACGCCTTCACACAAATCTTCCTCGGCAAAAACAGCCAGTGAGGCTTCTTCAATGTCTGAACTCATTTCGTCGTTGTCTTGGCTAATGGCCTCCCCAGCCTTTGAAGTCTCAGGCTTGATTTTTGGCAGCATTGTTTTGGTGGGAATTTGTTCTCGGGAATTGACACGTGTTGACATTGATGGGGTTCTGATTTGTGTACGTTATGGATGAGTTCATCTAAATTTTTGTGTCTTCAATCCCCATTCGGCCAGAGTGGGTTGTTAAAATATATGGTTCCATTGCTACTTATCATTTATGTAAACCACGGTAGCTCATGAATTAATTAATAAATGCGTTGTGAAAATGGTGCTGACTATGTCATAACATTTTCATGACGATACATGTATATAATAAAAAATAAAATTATTCCACTGCTACCCATCTCACTTATATTTATCTGTTAAGCATAATTCAAGGTCAGTTTGATTAATAACTAATTAATACCAATTGTAACTCATGCTTATTAATTGATTGTTTCCAGAATACGTCATAGATTAAAATTAGATATTTATATTACGTAGTTGTAATAAAATTGATATTTTACTTTAAATTAACAGTTATTCTTGGCCAGGTCCCTCAGATGCTAGCGGCCGTTCGTATTGCTGGCCGTGTTGCGTCAGAAAAAATAGGTAAGGACTGTTTCTCCTCAGGCGATGATAAAAGTGCACAATAATTTTCAAACAATAAAACCCCTTTACAAACCTCAACATCATTGCTGGATTGTGATCAACTCAGTAAACATCGATCTCGGACTTCAACGTACCTCACGCTCTGACTTGCACGCGACGAACGGTGTTTGTAATCTGAGCGATCATGTCGGTGCCACTTCCAGTGTCGTGTCAAAAGGAAGATAATTAGAGTCGATGTCGCTTCATCGGATCGATTTCCGGTAGAATAATTTTTTTATGTTAGAAATAGATTATAGCGTTTCTTTAAGGATGTACTGATTACGCATTTCTTTTACTGTCTATCTCAGTTGCTAAGGTTATGATACCGGCCTGGACAACAGCTTTTTTGATTGAGGTAGCTGATGCATAAATTGTCTGGTTTAAACTTTCTGTGAGCCCCACTGTTTTTCTTGGGCAGAAAATAATTCAGTTTGATGAAACTTATTTATGGATAAATTACGTTACGACTAACGCTCCTGAGCACTTATGTTATACCAGATCTAATACATGCTAAATTGCTAACAAAAGAGCTACCCATAATGAAAAACTTTACAGGGTTCACAGGGTCTCAGGCTACAAGGTGCCGGCCATCGCTTAATTGCAGGTTCTCTTGAATTCATGAAAATCTTATCACTTCATTTTGTCGGATGGTTTTTTTGCACTTGACCTAAAACTGATCGACTGATTGGCGTTCATTTTTTCGCCCAACGCATCACCGACTTGCCGAAGCTGTGGCCGTACATATTGCTACCCACGAGTATGATTACGCATGAAAAAAGGTATTTAGGTGCGTGGAGATATTTTCTAGGCGGCGCGAAGAAATTGATGGAGCTTTGAGCGTTCGTTTCCAGCGGTGAGGGCAAAAAATGGCCGGCCGCTTGTGCTGTCCGCCGCGAGTTGTGTGAAGAACTCTCCAGCACTCGTCTCCGTCATATTCTAGGTCGTGAAGATACCTATATTCTTAGATGACAAAATCTATCCCACTGGTAAAAAATATTTTTTTAAATTGGATTATTTACATGATGAATCAAACGAAGATCCTTTGTTATTGCACCCTCAGTTGATGCACACAACGCCAGCGCGTGCAAAAATTCCTGAATTTTGCTACTCTAGCTGCCGTCATGTTACTAAGTAGACAAACTCTTTTAATGAATGATGAAAATTGGATGAAATACTTGAAGCACTCTGAATCTCAATTCCCTAACTTATGAGTCTTAATTTAACTGTACATTATGTTCATTTTTGCAAGGATTTCGAAGAAGCTAAATTCGGTTCATATCGATCAGTAGCGCTCGTTACCCTGTTTAGTCTTATTCTTTATTCATTAGCTTCTCAACTCCAAAGACGCTTCCAGGGCTTGTATGTTCTAACTTTTTGATCTACGTTCTTTCCCTGTCGAGGGTAAAATAGACTTGGGTATGGGAATAAATCCAGGTAAGTAAGTACAGGTTGAACGCATCTTTTTCTGAGCGTAAATCAACTTATACGCACTAACTGCTGTGCTGGGTAACTTTCTTGAGAACCGAGTGCTAAGCTCCTGAGCTAAGAACCCTGCTTTGCAAATTCTGTAGGTAAATAAAGAGTACAAAGTGAATGATCTATTATACTCAGTGTCCGTAGCTTGAAGATTATTTTTGAAAGGTTAAAAAAGCTTGTATGTACAACACTGAATGGATTATTTATTCCAAAAATCTGTCTAATAGTAAGTAATATTTTACTGTATTTAATTTACAAAACAAATGTTTCAAAAGTTGTGGAATTTTTTTTTTGAAGAACAAGGATTACATGCGTTGCAGCACACAGTCTCGACGTGCTGAAATGATCAATAGCTTGATATTCGGTTTTGAATGAATAGGTAACACACCAGGGCCTGAATTTTTAGTTACGATGATATCCCTTTGTAAGACATGATAAGAACTTCTTAGAGCAGACGTGGGCAGTCTCCTCGCGAAAGCAGACTGTAGAGAGTGCTGTGCGAAAAATGCAGCGATTTATTTTTCCGAGAAAATATACATAATATAAATATAAAATTATAAATATACTCGTTCAGTAATTTTCTGAGTACATGAAATCAGAAAAATCTAACGAAAATTGAATAGAAAGTAATTTCTATAATTACAAGTAAAAATTCACGGTGAAAAATCTGTTTTTCAAATTAAAAAGGCTAAAGAGCCAAGCCCAGTCAACTCCTGAATTTACTCAGCTTTAGGCGGGTTCTGCTTCTGTTCAAAGTTACGTATATAACCACACTAGTAAATTTACTTTCACACACATGTGCCTTCACTTACTTGTACCTTCACTCACATGTACACTTACTCACTCACATGGACACTTACATTGCATAATGCAATACGTCTATCGTATGTCTGCGGAGTTTAACCCAAAAATTTAACTTACTCCGATAACCAAATAATTATTAAAATGATGTGAGAATATGAAAATATTAAAATAATTACAACGATTATTTCAAAGTGTCAAGGCTTTGAGTTATTTGACTAAACGTTACCTGTCACCTTAATTGAGTTTTTCACGTCAATATGACAAAAGATACTCGTATACTCGCGAAGGACACACTAAATTAACTTCGAACTAATTCACTAATCATTTCAACTGAAATTACTCTATCAACAAACTATTCATCAATTCCAACCTCAAACTTTTCTCGCTGATGTGGGAGTGTGCAAATTTTATTTTGCTAAAATACTAAAATATAGCAAGTCGTCTAGGTCACTGTGTTCTCGATATTTTTTAATGAAAGTAAAAAGGTTTATGGTTAATTTCTTCATTTCTATAATGCAAAATTTTAATACATATCCTCAGTTACATGAATATTGACGGACGTCTTCAATATTAGCTGCATATCTACTTACGTTCCAAAGACTGATAAAAATGACACAATGACAAGTTTTCAGCCATGATGGAAAAAACGTAAGTTTTCAATAAAACTCATGCCATCTCACTGTTCTTGCAAAACTGATTAACCTGTCAAAAGATTCATTAGAAGGTACGTGTTATTTTTCAGTTTTGGGACCTTGAAAATATGTTCATTCGTACAATAACCTTGGATTAAAATGAATAGATTGTTAAACCTGACAGTAAGTAAAAATCCTAAATTTGATTGGTTGTCGACGTTAGTTTTCTTCTTCCCTTCACTAATCCAAATCATAGAGAAAATTTTTGGATGATGAAAGAAAACATTTTCTTCAAAACGCAGGTGGAAAAATTAAGCTCAAACAACGCCGTGTTAAATTTAGCAAGAATTTCATACGGTCACTTCTTTATAGAGTTTCCGAAGAGGTCAAATGGTCGCTGCCCTCTGTAGACGAGCAGTTGATATGAATGGGGTCTATTTGTGGAGTCGCCCTCTCAGTTGAACCGAAATTTCGGCCGTAAACTTAAGGTGAGTCGGCGAGGCGTTAGAGGAGCGGCCCAGCGACAGGCGTTATCGGTACGACCAGCACTCACTGCAGAACCTTTACAGAAAATTCTCAAAATTGAACAACCTTGAAATCTCTCAAATGAAGCAAATAAAATTGAAATTCGTTTCACTTCGTCCCAGCTTCTCGCTCACCTATAAAAGCTTGGACAGAATTCGACACTGGCACTCTGAACTGCAGCTTCAGAGTGTGAGGACAGCTCTAGCAATCTCTAAGAATTGAAAGCTTTGTGTACCTCGTGCAACATACGACTGACTGCAACAGCAACGGTGAGTCTAAGTGCAACTCTAAATTTTGACTCATCCTCTATTTTACTCATACTCATGGTTCAGCGGCTGAAGAACATAGGAAAAGCTCTAATTTCTTTATGGTATCTTCGTATTCGTTTTCTAACTTCAATCTTGATTTATTTTTGTCTACTTATGTACGAGATTCATGTCAAGCTTAGATTGTTGTCATTCTATGCAGATCAGAATTTCCTTCCGTTTCAGCCGAATTAAAAAGTTCGTCGTGGCGTGTTGCCGCGCTGACGCTGGTAAATTCGTGCATTTGACCTTGATGGCATTTGTAAATTTTTTCACTAGAAGCTGATCTATCTGATTAGATATACATAGAAAATTTTGAAGTTATAAGCACGTAGATATTAGCGATGCTACTTCAATCATGACGGTGGAATACGCATCACACACATACACAAATGTTGAATTTCCGGGTTTCGTGAGCAAGATAGGACATTATCTATGCTTTTTGTAATTCATTTGTTCGGTACAACGTTGTTTAAAAACTTGCGGTTACCAAATCCTGCATCCTTTCTTACCAATTTTCCTTCATACAGAGCCGCTACCTCTTTTCAAATAAGTTTTAATGCGTGCTCTGCCTATACTTGAACATCGTGTAGGTTTAACATTCCTGTACAAATTTTGTGCCGAAGAAAAAGTTGTATATTTCCCCGTTCTAACCAAGTCAACATTTCCCGATGCTCCACCTGTTGGTGTATTGTGTCAGCAAACCAAGCACCCGCGTCATTATGGACAAAAAATTTGTCCCTGGGCCATCAAAGAACAAATCTTTACCCACTCGGCTCTTAATGATCAGACTGGTATCTTATAGTACAGAAAGCTATGGTTAATCCACACGACAAGTACCAGCATTTTTCCTATTTTTTAAACAATTTTGTAATCTGATTTTGTAATCTGAATTCGTTAGTAGCCTCCCGTACTGCTCAGAATATCGAAAAATAATAACAGCCCTTCGAAATTAATTATTGGCTGCGTGTGTGACCCCAATGAAACTTACTTCTTTCGAAGAAGTACCGCATCCTAATTTGGCTCCCAATCTGAATTATTGGTCACTCAAAGTACAGAATTAGGCCATATATAATTGTAAACGTACCCCATCAATAATTGACGGCCACAACTGGTTCACCACCATAATTCTTTGTTTCCTTCAACTTGAATGGTTGTGCTTCATCTGAAAAAGAATTAAATACAGTATGTTCCGATCCTGACGTAACATGGCATTGTGTTTGCATTAATATGTGGGAACTATCATGCGGTAGAAAGTTGCTTCCCGGAAACGAAAATAGATCTTCATTTTCATAAACCTAATATTATCAGTATCTGAATACCAAATAATTCAATAATTAATAATTTCCTCGGCTCGTACGTACAATTTCACTTCTGTCCCCAAACTTTGTTCCCATTAAAAAAAGCATGATTTAAAAAAGTCTTTGCTACAGTACTCTAAAAGTACGCTCGAGACGTAGATCTTTTGCAGGAAAGATATCAATTAATTTTCTGATGAATTAATGGATTTGCACATGGGATTCACTGTACTTTGTCATTATTCAATCCCTTCTCTAACTCTTCTTCTTCATCGTGGGTTCCATTACTTGCAAAATGGGCGGCAATTTTCTACTTAGTCGAGGATGCCAATCATTGACACAAGCTTTCTGACTATCATCCTTTCTAGGACAATTTTTTGTAATTCCCATCTAATACATAAACGTCTCTAGTAAGGTCGGTCTGAACATGCATTGATTTTTCATTCTTGATGAACACACGATGCATGAATATTACTGTCACCGTGTGAATCCAGTCGAACTTTTTATCAGAGCTTCTGTAATTTTCTATAATTTTAGCAAATAGTTAGACTGTGAAGAAACAATCCTCAGGTCCAGTTTTGATTAGTTTTCAAGATTTGTTCGTAGAGATGAAATGTATAACTCCTACGACCACAATGTCAGCTATCCATTTCAAAAGCGCTCTAGACTCCCGACAGAAGTAGATCCTGGGCTTCCACTATTTTTTCATTAACACTTGCTTGCAGTTGCCAATACAAGTTCAAATTCAGTTTCCCCACCAGGTGACTCAAGGGATGCTCATTGATTGGTCGGACTTTTATGGCGGAAGTCAAACTGAGTACAGCGACAGTGGCGGAAAACCTGCGGTGTCCAGCAAACCTGGCTTTTACGGCCGAAAAAAAGTTTCTGGAAGCGTGTCGGCGATCAGCCAAACTGGATTATCCGGTTTGCGTGAGGTGTCTGGAGCAAGGAAGGAAAGTGAAGACTTGTTAGGACCTCACTCTGAAGAGAGTGAACTCAAGCAACGTTCTCGGACTTCCTCCGGCTTGGGCAAACCTGGGAGACTTTCGACAGCGGTAGCAGCCTCGGTGCTGCTGTTTTGCCTTCTGGGGGCAGAGGGCTACAGGACGCCTGGGAGCGGCTGGGTCTCCCACCGACACGGGTAAAGTTTAAACCAACAGGCCAGGCCACAGGGTGTTGGAAAAATAGTATTACTATATGGTGCTCGTCCATAAAATATTTACTGAATATCTAGCAATTAAATAGGGTAAAACTAATGGATCAATATGTTATATTGATCTGTCTTGATTATCAATTACGAACTCAAGAAACTTAAATTATGTAATGGCCTATTTTCAGAGAGGTTCCAAGAAAAAGTTGTTTTGATCATCAAATCCATAAAGTTTCATTTACATTTTACCAAGTTTGAAAAATCCATTGTTCTAATGTAAACAATCATAACTAAGTTAATTTTCTACATACTCCATAGTAAGTTTTGTTAGCGTCGTCAGGCTTAAGCTATTAGCAAATTAGAAACTTCAAAATGCACTGTTGAGTGAAAGCTGTTACTGCATTCTCAAATTCAACTGAAATATTGTTCTGAAACAAGTTCATAAGACTTTGCTGAAAAGAAATGATTTTCTCGGTAAATTTTCATATGAACCTCAAATTCGTTTTTCATATGAACCTTTTTTCCATCAGTTTTGCAACGCATGTAGAACTAGTGTGTATTTTTTCCCCGCACCTTTGACTTTTTACTGAAACTTCTGAGTGTTTGTGATTTATCGGAAGAACAAGTGTATGAACTAGACCATCTTTTCTTCAGATTCCCTCTAAGTTCCTGGAAGTCTCCTGCTCAGGGCCTAGAAAACTCGTGCATCCCAGTCACCAAGGTGAGTCGCCCACCCAGTCTTCACCACGCATGTTTGAATTGCATGGAAAATTTCACAGGTCGGAATTATAATACTTGAGATAAATTCCAATTTATAATACTTGGGGGAAATTCCAAATTGTAATACTTGGGATCAATTCCGAATTATAATACTTGGGATCAATTCCGAATTATAATACTTGGGATCAATTCCGAATTATGATACGTGGGATAAATTTCGAATTATATGTAGTACTTGGGATAAATTCCGAATTATAATACTGGGTATAAATTATGATTAAGTCTGAAGTTTATTGTCATACGTGTACTTTGTGGAATTTTTCATTTTTTGAATCTTCTTAACTTAATAAACCTGTAGGACCCGGAAGGGGTTCGAAGGACCCCCGACCATGGAGGGGATTATTTCTCGAAGGTAGTTCATTTTACATCAACATCATGAGGGGAGCTTTACAGGACTTGAAGTTCTATCCCCGGCAGGGTTTGACAGAGGTTTAAGTTTCCAGGTCTTCATTATAAAATTATGAAGAGCCGATGACAATGTGCAGTAACAATTTAGATTGTGGAGATTAATTTTAATTTGCGGAGTCTGTGAGGAGGTCAACCAGACCTTCCGCCTAGAGAACTTTTCGCAGCCGAACTGCTCTTCTGCACCTTCGCGAATGCTATTTCCCGAGGGAGAAAGGTGCATCCGGTTATCACATATCTCAAATTTGAACGAGATAACATCTCATATTGTAAATCAGGACTCAGTGAATATAATCAGTCCGATATAAGAATTTCAAATGTTCGGAGACAAATACTTTAACCGCGGACGTTAATGGCCAACGTCGTCTATCGAATTATTTTGTTATGAGACAGACACTTGGCTCGGCAATTTGAATAGATACTGGGAAGAGAGGGTCCGGCTAAAGATAGGAGCGTGATAAGATAGGGTAAATGAACTGAACTGAAGGAACGTATATTTCTCTACGTGACATAATACCCAATTTCTTTTCATGAAATTATGTGCACACCAACTCTGAGCTGGCATATACGTATCACTGTTCTATTTTGATGTTTAAAAGTTTATCAATGAAATGTTTTCCTATTTTAATACTTTTTCGCTTGAGTAATTGAAATTCAGTTGGCTTTATCACGCTTGTGGTCGGGATCGAATTTCTGTGAGCAATTCGTCCACTTAAAAGGTGCGAGGAAAATGTGGCCTTTCGTATTTAGTTATAAGTTTCATAGTTTCAAGGGATCCATGTTCACTGATACCTTATTTATATGATTTACGTATTTGTTATGAATAAAAGCCCTTCGTTTTCGTTCCACGACCAGAATGAAGCGCTCCCTGCCGAGTTTCACCATCCAGCCCATCAAAGCGACCGCGGCACCCGGACCAACCGTCAGACCAACCGTCATCACAGAATCCAACGACTGACAACCAAATCTTCAACAAATGGATGGGTTCCAGATGATCAGCGACTCGAAAATGCTAAAAGTTTCAGGGAACAACAGCAATCGTCACGTAGATTGACATCCACTGCTCGAAAAGACGAAAATTCTGCGTTCAAGTCTAGGAATGCTTTGGAAGAGGAAGACCTCGTTCTACACAAGCTCTCGCAATCCCGACTAAATGTCCGCAAGGAAGATGCTCTAAAAATTATTTCCCCTGCCAAGCGAACAGAATCCAAATCAAGGTTTGGTCGGCGCCTAAATCTACAAGATGTGACTCGACGATCTACTGAACGCCAGGTTGATGATGGGAGGGTCAATGGGCGTAGATTGGAAACAAGGATTTCTGAAAAATATGCCGGAAACAAAGACGGTAAGCGCCGAATTTCGATAAGGAGAACTGATTTTCGGTTGGTGGATGCTGGTCGAGCAAAAAATCATCGGAGAAGTGCGGTTGGCAGAACGGATGAGCTCCCAACAGGCGCTCAGAGAGTTGATGCTCGCCGCCTCAAGCACGGATCAGATGAGCGAGTTGTAGAACCACGAAGATTTGAGCGACGTAATCTTAAAAACGGATCTAACGAGCCAGTTTCCAACAAGCGACATGCACATAAACGTCGTCTCGATACTAGGAGATCAAATGAACTTCTCACCGATGTTAGA
>VOMN01037765.1:0-13723 GCA_014899125.1 Orchestia grillus
CGCAGTAATAGTCGCAGCTTGCTGATCAAATTTATACACTCCATTCTATTGAATTATGTGTGTTCACAGTCCTCACATACAGGAACCCCCAGACAAATGCAAGATCGTATTTTTTCTCCTACTGGGCTATAGTAAAAACTGCCTTGGTTTTCCAAATGTAAACCTTCTATAGCTCCACACAAGTATGGCATTCTTTGTGTTTATTTACCCAAAAAATGTTTGTGTTTAGTTTTGATAAGAATGTGTAAATTCAAGAAGTTCTTTTTTCTCAAATTGAAGAAAAACTTGAAAATTATTCAAGAGTAATTACTGTAGAGCATAACTTCCTCTCTATTTACATTTGCTTTCTTACAAGAATATTTTATCGATTCATATACAAGTCCAAGGTGAAATTTTTGGAATAAATGTCAAGTCATGATGACAGTCAACTCTATCTGAAAAACTTGTAGTTGAAAAAAATAGAGGCATGCATTTTATTCTATTGTGAAGGTGGAACAATTGGATGATTTTTTAGTAATAACATTGGTTTTCAAGTCTAGGGTATCTATATTTAAGTTAAAATCCCATGTTTTATGAGATACAAAAGTTTTGGATGTACAATGCTCAACAAAAATTTACTTCAGTGCATGTCAGATAAGGTGCAGAATGATAAAAATGTTAGTTTTTACCGACTGTAATATGAGGACACTTCTTTAGGTCTCTCAACCAGATGCATGGGGATTTACTTTGATGAAACCAAACTATGATAATAAAACTAATTTCAATAATTTTTTCAGTTCTTTGTCTAATTACACTGCAAAGCCTCAGATTTGACAAAACTCGTATGTATTTTCAAAAACCTATCTGTAAGCAATTCAAAAATATACCTTATTTAGAGATTTTTGCATACAAACACCATATATTACAAAGTGATGTGATAATCACACGTATTTGACATGTTTTTCACATTCGGTATTGAATCTTTTGGAATGAGGTTGAAAAGCTTGAATATGTTTTTATTCACTTGTGTGAAATCAAACAGTAACAAATGAGCACAAGCCCATAAAAATTAATGCTATTGACACTTTTATTATGCTGCAACTTGTCTGTCATGCACCCTGAGATAACTTTTATAGAGTGCTGTAGGTACCTATAAGTAATTGTTCAATGAGGGCAAAATATTATTTGAAATACTTCATTTTTATGAATTCATTTTCTTTGGACAACCAACTTTTTGAACTGATATTCATGTGCTATTTGTTTCAGATTGTCTCTGGACCACAGCCTGATACGGTCCAAGATAGGAGACTTGTTAAAGAAACTTTCAAGTGGAAAGAAGTTGTTGAAAACCATGGAAGTTACTACAGTGGAAAATCTGGCACCAACCACACAACCCTAGCATATGTTACTCCAGTGAGTGGCAAATTAAGTACATTTTCTGTTTTTTGAGTGTAGAGAAAGCTGGGGGCCAATTTATCAAAAATATATTTCTTTTTCACTATTTAAATAGTGATCTTAAAATATTCATTGCATGCATCATACGCTGATTTTTTCTATGTGTGAGAAGTAATTTCTTCATTGCAATGCTGCAATAAAATCATAGAATGACGTATGACTTTCTAAATGTTTGTTAGAATTCTATTGTGCACTAGATACAATATTTTAAAAATTAATTGAATATAATATACATATTAAGTTAAATTCAATTTGCTGCAATAACAGCAATATCACTGTAATAAAAATGTTTTCATGTGGGTACATAAAAGGAGATTTTATTCAATTTATTATTCTGTTGAATGATATTCATGATTGGCATATTTATGTAAATGTTGTTAAATAAAATATTGAAGAAGCAATGACTTGCTACTCTTTTTTATGCATAAAAGCAAATCAGGAAATTTGAGGGTATTTTTAAATCATATATTTTTACAATGCAGTGAGCCAAATACCTAGATAGCTATTGTTTGTAACCTCTCAGGGGGCATAGGATAGGCCATAGGCAATAGAGGTAGGTTAGTTAGGTTTGTCTATCCTATGCTATGGGGACTAGCGCCCCCAGGAGAGCACTGCTAGGCTACCTCAGCTTTAGATAGGCCTTTGGGACTTCTATCTTTTGTGCCCTCTTTGCTTCTTTCCGTTTTCATTCTTTCTTTGCAATTTCTTATTTGTCTTTTCTTCCTCTTCCTTCTTAACTTGCTGTTTCTATGCACAGGGGATCTTGTGTGAGAACACACCCTGTGCATAGATTCCCCGTTCTCC
This sequence comes from Orchestia grillus, assembly GCA_014899125.1. Classification (NCBI taxonomy): domain Eukaryota; kingdom Metazoa; phylum Arthropoda; class Malacostraca; order Amphipoda; family Talitridae; genus Orchestia; species Orchestia grillus. The sequence goes on from VOMN01037765.1 coordinate 2,239, forward strand.
TAAGTCCATACTACATGGTCCCTATTTTTTTGGTGCGAGATAGTCTGAGTTTCTGAAGCGCTGCTTTCACTACTACTTCAACTACAACTATTGTTTTCAAGAACCATCAATCGTATGTTTTTATGATAAAATGAGCCGAGTACCTAGGTAGCTATTGCTTTTAAGCCCCATAAAGGAAGCATCAATTTCTGTATTTGTGTTAGATCAGCTACGGCTGTGAGTCAAATCTAAGACTCATGATGCTCTCATAGTTCTAGGTTTAATCCAGAAATGATATAGTGCACCAATATTGAAAGGTTATAAAATTAGCGCGTTGTAAAAAGTACATCATGCTTACAAAGAGAAATGATTGTTATACTCAACCAATGAATGATGGTGAGGGTATCCTAATCTGGAGGTGTAGCCTTTGGACGTTTGTAATGGCTCATGCTCTCACGTAATCTACTTTCTCAACATAGTAAGGCCCATTGTTCTAAAGTGTGAATTTGGTATAAATCCTTCTTTTCATGAAATTGTATTTTTTAACCACCTACTTAATGTTTCATGACAAACAGAATATGTATTGCAGCTATATTTATTTATACCTAGTAATGTTCATATTAGTGTAATATCACTTACACATCTTTCTTTATATTACTAAATTGTAATTTATCTATCTTGCAATTATTAATGATACTGTTTGAACTTCGAATACAAAAAGAATGAAACCTCTACACCTTTTTCAGTGGAACAACCATGGTTATGATATTGCCAAGCTGCAAAGCCATCGTTTTGCCCTGATATCTCCGGTGTGGTTGCAGATTCGGAGATCCCAGGAACCTGTAAGTGAATAACGTACGACCTTTGGATGGAAGCTTTTTGTACTCTCAAGAATGCTGTGTGCATTATCTGATATTTTAAATCCAGTGGAGCTACTGAGTCTCTTAGTGAAGATACATTCAACCCTGCATGGGATTGACTAATGATGAGTCCAGATGGTCTGTTGGTGCTCAAGTTCATATTTTCAAATGCTAGATGTTTTTGACTCAATGAAGTCTATCAGCATATATTTAGAGTTGAAGACTTTTATAAAAAGAAAGAAAAGAAGGATATAGCTTTGGATTAAAAAGCATATGTAAGAGAAAACCTTTACAAAGAGTATAAAGAGAAAACAGCCCATCTATTTTTAGCTGAATATCTAGAATTTGTGTTTAGTCATCAATGACAAGCTCAGAATGATATATTTTAGATATAATTCTACAACTTCGCTTATTCTGTTTTCCGCTAGTGCTTCTAAGTTAATCTTGTGTTATAGGTACATACAGATTGTTTTTGTTGAATAGTTGTTCCTGAATTGAAGTGGAATTCAAATGCAAATATTTCTCCCCTTGTAACTACAAGTTTCTAACTAATTTTAAATACTTTCAACTATCATGCTTTAAGGACTAAGGTTTTCGTGTTGAATCTGAAGTGGAAAGGATTTTTTGTGCTGGCTGGGCAGGGCAGTAGCGGTTGGACCATCGCTGGTCTCCACGATGTAGACAGAGGCTGGATGAAGGATGTCAAAAAGAATGGAGGGCCTGCAGGCACTAAAAGTGAGATTGTGTCTAAGACTTTTTTTTTTGATTGAGCTTAAGTTTTCAGTTTTGGATGAACATTTTGTTGTGCACTGTCAAGTTACGGACTTCATTGCCTTCTGTGAAACTGAAATGACTCGCTGCACTCTCTGTATTCCTCATTCAGATCTATCTTCATCATTCAAAACTCTTAGTGTTTTAATACAATAGTGCCATGATCATGTGCAATATGTTCTCTTTATAGTTAATGAGTACTTATAAATAAAACTACTTTTTAGAATAAGATCATGATTCGAATAATTGCTGAGGTATATTGCTGTACAATGCTTTTAGTGTTCTATCAAATAGGGAAAATGTATTGGCAATACTAACATTCTATACAATTCCTAGCAAAATTTACTTTAATTTCGTATTAATGAACTGTTTAAATTTAGGTTATCACTTTTCTTGCATTTTCAACTACCTACTTTAAGCAGAATGTGATCTATATACAGTAATTTTTTTATAATCCAGACTTCATTTAACAAAATTTTACAAAAATCTGAACTATTTCTGCTAACAGAGGCCTATCAAAAAATTTGGGCACCGTTTGTATTCTGATATGTAATCGCTGAGATTCTATGAAAAATATGTACGGCCTGCAGCATAAATTAGAATAAGATTTGTATTGTTTTCAAGTAGTATTTAGGTACCTTTGTCTCATACGTATTTAATTGTATCAAATGAATTTTTCTGGGTCCCTTTACCTGTACACTCGTTTTTATAACAGCTTTGCTAAAATCCAGATAGGTTCTCTCCCCCCCCCTCCCCCATCCCCACAATATCTAGATTTTTGAAGCTTTACCGCTGTTCTTTAACCTTATATTACTTCAATTATTTGTTCACTTTCTATGCCTGGATAGTAAATTTTTTGCATTAATTGTGCAGTCGTTCCTCGAATAATATTTGAAGGCTGGAGCCCCTCTCATTACCAAGCGGTGGTGGACAGCAAGGACCTGCGGCAGCGCCTTGCGGCCGATATCATCTCCGTGATCAAGGTTTGTTAATGCGGTTAGTGCTTCATATCGTGAGGGGTGTGAAGCTCATTGCAGGGAGATAGGTCCATAACGAGTATTATGGAGTTCCACAGTTTTTAATGAATTAGGTTCATAAATATTTCGAATGTTTGGTGTCATTCTATGAAATATGTTCGGTTAAAAATCACTTGATGGTTAATTTTTTGCTAAAATCTTGAATCATTCCAATCCATTTCATAGAGACATGCTGAATCATACTGCTTTACTCCATGAATATCTATTGAATAATGCTGCTTCATTGTGCATGTATCTATTGAATCATACTGCTCCAGTCCATGAGTATCTGTTGAGTCTGCTGCTCCAGTCCATGAGTATCTGTTGAGTCATGCTGCTCCAGTCCATGAGTAGCTGTTGAGTCATGCTGCTCCAGTCCATGAGTATCTGTTGAGTCATGCCGCTTCATTCCGTCGAGGTCTTCCTGTACCCCTTGAGGCACCCTTCTGACAAGAATAGTGTTTATGCTAGACTGTTTGCCGCTGGGTTTGCGGTAGACTTGAGGGTCAGCATGATTTTCTGTAAGTCTAAAATATTATTTTACCGTTCACATTTAAAAGAAGATTGTAATGCACCTTTCTGTTTCATGTGTATCACATATAAAAGTTTTTTTTTATTTTATTATTTATTCATTTGCACTTACTGTTTTTGCAGTAAGGTGCACTTACTGTTCTCGTGTTTTCCCCAAATTCTCTCGGCTCTTATTTCATATTCTACCATTCCTACAGAAGCTGGTATCTCTTTTTCTATTATGAATCCCACATTTAGTGTATTTAGTATGAGTAACATTAATTGTCTCGAAACTCATTCACACATATCTATACTACTACATAGTATAAGCATCAATCAAGTCTGAAGTGACAGGACTTATAATATTCTTTCTTAAAAGGAATGGTATTTTTGCAGTGAAGCATGTAATGGATCACATGTTCCTCATCATTTCCTTTGAAATAAATTATTCATAATCATAACAAAACCATGTTAACCAAAATGTTGTACCATATTATATCAAATAAAAATTTTTAATTTTGTTTAGATCCCCTCTTGGAGTATATGATAGGCAGTAGGTTTAGGTTAGTTAGGTTTGTCTATCCTATGCGATGGAGACTAGCGATCCCAGAAGAGCACTGCCAGATTACCTCAGCTATAAATAGGTCTTCGGGACTTGTATTTTTCGTGCCCACTTGGCTTCTTTCAATTTTCACACCTCTTCACTATCTCTTCTTTGTCTTTTCTTCCTCTTCCTTTTAAACTAGCTGTTTCTATGTGCAGGGAATCCGGTGTGAGAACACCCCTGTGCATACAGTCAATACTAGATGGTCCCACCTTCTCTTCACTCTCCTTGTAAAGTTCTTGATGTGGGTAGGGAACTTGAAACTAACGAGCATAATAATAATTTAGTTTGGATTACATTCACTTATGAAATGATGTTCAGTTTCCCATCTTCGTCACTTCTATATATCACCGAGCTTCGATCAACTGAATGTCAATTTTGTCTAATATAATTACTTTTAGATACAGGGAGTCTACGAAAAATATATATCAACTGATTTTAATAGTTATAATATTATGTATAAAAACCTAGGAAATGAGGGATAAAAAAGCTATAGAAATACATCAAAATTTTCGAAACCTCATGAAAACTTTCTCATTGCAATTGCGACGGGTACTATAGGAACTCAGTACTGTACTAGAGACTTGCAGCAACATATTGAGTCCCACCATCTGTCCATGTCCCATCGTGAGAGCAGGCTTAGTAAAAGCTGGTCGTGTTGCAGTCCCATCATCTGGACGGCGTGGTGCTGGAGGTGTGGAGTCAGCTCCCTAGTCTGCCCCTGCTCTCCTCTATGCCCTCTGTGCTGGCAGACGTCGGCAGTGCCATCACCGACGCTGGTTATGTCACGGTGCTCGTCATCCCGCCTCCAGTCTACCACAAGTGAGTCTGGTGTTGTTCTCTTGTGTGACCGGGCTGCCGAATATCCCTGTAGGTGCCTCATTGTTGTTTGTGTGGGTGCCTTTTTGTTGTTTGCGGGTAGTCGCCTCTTTGTTGTTGTTGTTGTGTGTGTGCGGTCGCCTCTTTGTTGTTATGTGTGTGAGGTCACCTCTTTGTTGTGTGTGGTCGCCTCTTTGTTATTGTTGTTGTGTATGTGCGGTCACCTCTTTGTTGTTGTGTGTGGTCGCCTCTTTGTTGTTGTTTGTGTGTGGTCGCTTCTGTTGTTGTTTGTGTGGATGCCTTTTTATGGTTTGTATTGGTGCCTCTTTATGGTTTGTGATGTGTGTGTGCTTTTTTATGGTAAATGTGCCTTTTGATGAGGCCCCAGAATGGTTATGTACTTCCTGGTGAGGCTCCTGAATGAATTTGTGCTCTATTTGAAGCGGCATTAAATGAAGCTAGGTATGCTGGGTCTCAGGTGAATCTTTGTTTGTGCTGCCCTTGTGATGTTTTTGAGACCTTGCAAAGAAGTCAAGTAAACCAAATGCTAATCGAAGACGAACTCAATGGATAAACATATCAATATGTCATTTATGAATTTTTCTTCAAGGAGAAATTCGAGGCTCCTTATACGCGAAGTGATGAACCGAGTTTCAACGTTCGATTTGACGTGTGAGAATTTTGTACATGAGCAATGCCCTTTGTGCAAATGCAGAGTGACTGTATCAAAACTGCCTACCGGATATTTGGCAGGGGAGACTTCTTGCTCAAATTACGCAACATAATTGCTAGAAAGGTTTGGGTTCTGGGTGGTTTACCTATTAAGTACCAAATTTTCCTCCCCGCCATCATAAATTTGTTGGATACGATTATTAATTCATATAGGAATCATCAAGTGAAGGTGCTTCGGCTGCTGGAATTGAAGTATGAATAGTTTTCCTGCACATTGCTCTGTGACCTAGGCTTGTCAAGTATACCATAGTAGACCAATTCTGCAATCATTCCTTGATCCTCATGTAGGAATCATGGTATTTAATTAGTCAACATTTTACTGCAGTAACGGGCTTCCCGCTGTTGGGAAACTGAGGTTGGCTTGAGATGACGGAGGGCTTTTTTTACTCTAGATGTGTTTAGAGTAAGTCCCATCGTAGATCGGGGTTTGCTGAGACCAGTCTTGCTTGTTAATCTTTCTTGGTGGTGTGTTGGGTGTCATGGTTGGGCGAGCTACGTGGTGGGGGATGGTGATGTGTTGGGTGTTTTGGTTGGGCGAGCTACGTGGTGGGGGATGGTGGTGTGTTGGGTGCCATGGTTGGGCGAGCTACGTGGTGGGGGATGGTGGTGTCTTGGGTGTCATGGTTGGGCTACGTGATGCGGTCTTGACTGTAGACTTCTGAGAAAGTCTACAATGCCTTGGGTGGAAAGTAAATCATTTATTTTATTTTCTTGTTGTGTCTTCTTACGTTCACTCAGTTGAACAACATTCACCATCACCTAATAATTTTGGTTCTTGCCTCTTGTGCCTTACATCGTATCAGTTTTTAGATGTTTATTTTGGCAAAATTACGCTTTGACAGGATCAGTTTCCTAAATTTAATAATGTCTGAAATTCCAGTGCGTGAAGAGCAGTGTTTTTGCCGTACGTTTTGACGTGTTTGACCCTTAAGATCGTTTTGAGGTCATTAAGGTATCTTGCCCTTATCTTATTCTGCGAAGATCGTTTGTCACATTTTCAGCGTACGACAACATTGCCATCACCTCTGGTGTCACGTGCATGACCGGTGGTGGTCAACTCGTCCAAAAATGTCCTTAGATCTTGATTTACTAGTTACTGTCCAAATTTTGTGCCAAATATTATGTATTTTATTGATTTTAGTGATACCAAAAAGAACGTGTAGGTGTTGATCCACAGAATTTGACCTGTATGCAGAAAATAAACTCAGGAATAATTGCATTTTTCCTGCAGAGACTCGCCCGGCCTGTTCCAGCGCCAGCACTTTGAGGCTCTCGCCCCTCACTTCGACTACTTCTCCCTCATGACGTACGACTACTCCAGCTTCCAGAACCCTGGTGCGACTGAGCGATTTACTCTTCTAAGGTTCAATTTTCCAACTAAAGGCGTTGCCCGCATAGGGCACCGGACCAATTCCACCAAACAACCGCTGTATCTTCGTACTTGCTTTTATGGCTCACTCTATCTGCGTACTATGAGGAATATTTTTCGTGCTATTTGATGTTTGCTCTTGTTGATGCAATTCTACGCAAAGGACGACTGTACAGCGGTTATCTGCTGGAACTGATCCAGCGCTCCATGCGGAGGAAGGACAACTAGATTCTCTACCTATGTTTTGAGAATGGTGCATCAACTACCTTTACCCTCCAGGATATTTTGGCTAGTACGCTGCATGGAAATGGTAAGATTTTTGAAATGTTTAAAGAGAAGACGGAAGCAGTTAACACTGCCGACCTGTCAGTGCGTTGTTGTTGGCTGAGTTATGTGGCGAGATCAGCCACATCTCTTCTTCTACTTCTCTTTCTGTCCTGTTCGAAAGGCTTGCGCTACCTGCAACCGAACGCTTGCGCAGGTAACATCAAACCTCTTCCCCAGCTTGGACGAGCAAATTCGTGTTCACTCAACTTAAGTTTGTCAACTTAGGACATGCGTTACTCGCGTTTACTCAGATCAAAGAGATCCTTATTTCCATGAATTTACATTTTGCTGAAGATGAGTGCTAGGTGACTCGAAAGCTCTAGTGAATAATTTCATTTGAAATTAGCATGTTTTTACCTGCGATAGTATTGTACTTTTTAATAGAATTTGGTTTCTCCGTAATAAGTCCATTCGTTAAATTTCTCAACTTAGGACCAGCGAACTCGTGTTTACTCTCCTTAAATTTCTCAACTTAGGACGAGCGAATTCGTGTTTACCCACCTTAAATTTCTCAACTTAGGACGAGCGAACTCGTGTTTACCCACCTTAAATTTTTCAACTTATGACGAGCAAACTTGTCAGAATTGCGTTTAATAAAAAGCAGTTTGAAATGAGCTTACTGGTGCTTCTTTAATGAATTCAACCATGTACAAACCCACCATTCCTGAGTGTGCTCCTAAATCTGCTCCAAATGAGAAAGTCATCACGAAATTACACGTTTTCACGAGAAAATCTACGGGGGCAAGAATCGATATTTCATTGACCACGTTCCCTACGTTGTACCGGTGCGCCAACCGATCACTGTCGCACCAGGGTTCCCCTGTGCACCAACGCTCATATTATTGGCGTATTCAGAAAGCCCTCATATTCGAATTATTCCAAATGCCTTCAATGCGAGTAAAGAACGAGAACAGAATTGCTAAAAGGATGTCTAACTTCGATACACGAAAGTGTTGCCGAATTTGTCTTCGGTGCCTTTTATGCAACAACCTAACTATAAAAACGTAGGGAACTTGTTGAAACGTTCAGTTTTACTCAGTCTAGAATAAAATAGATTTAGTTATTATTGAAAATGGTGTTTCTGTATGTAGAAATGCTGCGAGACTGTTTGGAAGCCTTCAATTTTCAAAGCGGACCCCATCACTTGCAGCAAATTACAGCAATGCCGAATGTGTGACTCCCCTCAGGGAGCATAGGATAGGCTATAGAGTTAGGATAGTGGGGTTTGCTTATAGTATGTTATGGGGACTGGCGTCCCCAGGAGGGCACTGTTAGCTTACCTCAGCTATAGAGGGGCCTTCGGGACTTCTGTCTTTCGTGCCCAATTTACGTCTTTCAATTTTCACTCCTTCTTCGCTCTCTCTTTTCTGTCTTTCTTCCTCTTGATTCTTAACTTGCTGTTTTTATGTGTTGGGGATCCTGTGGGGAAACGCACCTTGTACGTAGATTCCCCATTCTCTATAGTATATGCTAAATGATCCCTTCTATTTGCTTGCCTTCGTTTGCGTTTCATGAGTACAGGGAGCTTTGAACCAACAATCTGGTTGTGTGACTGCTTGGCTTGTGGGCTTGTTTTTTTCTTCCGTTTCCATTAAAGCAGCCGATGTGTTTGCTCTGTTTTCTACGTGTGATAACTCATCTTAAAGTCTGTGTCTTCACTTCGCTGAATCAAATTTTGTCATGAAGCCGTCAGCTACTCGTATACACTCATTCACCATTAAATGATCCTCATCTTTTCTGTACGTATGGGTTGTCCATGAAGCCTAGTAGCTTATTTGGGCCTGCAAGTAGGGACTCTCTTGAGTTTAGTTTGTTATTGATTATTTCTTATTTTTTTGACCGTTGTGACGAACCTGGCTAGAACTAAACTTGCTCAGGAGAATAAAACACCCCCGAAAGGAAATTTTAATTTACACCAGACTATAAACATTGAACACAAACTAAACCGTATGCATGAAACACATTGAAGACAACTCAACATTAATGACCTATAACGCCATATAGATTAGGAGCAGAAGATGGATAGATGTTCAGGTCCGAGGTAGTACTGTGCTAAATACAAATTAATTGTAGTGAATAAATGTTTAAAATATTTGCTTCTTCCAGGGCCGAACAGCCCGCTGCCGTGGGTGCGGAAGTGCGTGGAGATGCTCGTTCCCGACCCCTCCTCGCCCTACAGGAGCAAGGTCAGAGCACTCGAAACTCCGTTGCAGGAGCTCGCAAGTCTCTTATTAATCCATCCTGACCAGAAATGTGCTCCTTTCGAGCATAGGTTTCCTTACCGCGACCACAAAAATGTAGCAATTTTTAGAGTTAGCTAATGCTTGGGAGGAATCANACACGTGGCTACGTTGAGCCGCAGGACACGTGGCTTTCTTGAGCCGCAAGACACGTGGCTTTATTGAGCCGCAAGACACGTGGCTACGTTGAGCCGCAAGACGTCTAATAAGACGTGTCGCTATGATGTTGAGCGCCAGAGAGTGATGGTACCATGAAAACACCCGAAGCGGGAACTGAAATTCACATGCTCCTTTACAACACTTCTTTTCTTGTAAAACCGTGTCTGCGAGATGATCAGTGAATGCTCCAAGCATCCCAATTTATTAGGGTGTTTACAGGTGTTTTCGAGCGAATATTTTGAAAAGTTCGTCTCGTTCTCTACTTTTATTAGCGACCGGAAGTTTTTCGCCGAAGTGTTTCAATCATGTATTGATTCTCGCGAGGGATTTTTGTAAGACTTTATCTGTTAAATTTTTGTGCAGGATCCTCAGCTTTTGTTCATCTGCGTTACGAAAGCGTTAGTAATGAGCAGAACTTGGGAGTTGGTGAAGTTTCAATAATGTGTGTCTTACAGATACTAACTACTCAAAATAAAAAGAATAACCATCGTAATTGGGAACACCTTCAGTTAAAATCATTAAAATTAGAATTAGAAGTCTGTGATTGCTTTCAACACTGATGATGAAAGTTCAGCAGTCCCAAAACGTATGTAAAAGAATTTTAATTAAAGATGTTCCCAATGACGTTGGCTCTCCTTTTTATTTTGAAAATTAGGTTTCCGAGAAACTGACCTTTTAGAACTACAGTATAATGTTCAATCGCTATGCAGATACTGCTGGGGCAGAACCTGTACGGGCTGGACCACAGCGTGACGGGCGGGAACCATGTGCTGGGAACGCAGGTCGTCCAGATCCTCTCGGAACACAAGCCTAGGATTAAATACGATGATCTCTCCGTCGAGCATTTCTTCGAGTACAAGTAAGACTTACTCGCTGCATCCGGCAGGATGTTTCTGAATTCATTTCAATCTACCCCTTAAATTTTATTTCTAACAAATTTATTAACTCATGACTTAAGTTGCTTGGAAAAGTGCGTCAGCTTCATCCTCCATGTAGGTACACTCGTATAAGAGTGCGCATAAATGAGAGAACCTGAGCCTGCTCGTCGTTGGCTGGCGTTGATGAGATTCCACGGTGCCAGGCAGCAGTCGTTCATGCCCTCAAGTCTAAACTAACACGGGAAAAAAAACGGTCCCGAACGAAAAATGTCGAATTGGATATTTAATTTTCCCAATTCATTTGAATCTATCTTTGAATACACGTTTCATATCTAAAGTGAAGGATGATGGGCCATAAGTGAGGTACTTTTTTAAAAAAATATTGCAATAAAACTAAAAATAGTTGAAAGGTGGGGTGAATTTGAAATGAAAGAAAAGATTTAAAGTTTAGTATTGATTTAATCTGGGCTACCATATCAATTAGATGACCCCCATTGTTAGTAAAACAACAGTGTGCTGTTCAGTGCAACAGTAGTAAAGCAACAGTGTGCAAAGGTGCTGTTCATTACTTCATTTAATGTTTCTGGCATTATGCTGTATATTTGCTTCGACTGGTGTTATTTCCGGTTTCCTTTCATATGGAAACCCGTGTTTCTATGCACCTTTTCCAAAGACTTCTTCCATTATCAAAAATTTTGCTGCACTTTCTCTGCACAGTAGGAACCTAACCGTCATATTGAGAGTCAAGTTCCACAATTTTGATTCACTGCTCTTTTGTTAACCGCATTAGAAGGTAATAATTTCTCCACTTTTAAGAGCAATGTGTATTAATTTTTGGTAGTAGAGTAAGCCGGCTCCAAGAGTTACACGAAACACGTTGTGACAGCGCACCGTTTCGTTTACTGTTAATGATTTGGATCCTACTTTTTAGATCTCTGCACGCGAAAGTAGTGCGCACACGAGCGAAACTAATTCGTTTCGCGCGCAGGGATGTACCAAGTGATAATCATTAACGGAAACGAACTGGTGCCCCATCACAACGTGCCTTGTGTAACTTATTACCCCGGCTCACCCTATCGATAGTCTAAAAGGCTTTAGAACCTCCTCGTGTTTTGAGCTGACCTGATCTGTTCACTATTCGTAGTTTTATTGCTGCAATTTTGAATAAAAAGTACCTCCCTTATGGCCCACCTTGTAGGTAGGCATTGTGCCTGTGAATGG
>VOMN01037777.1:0-14135 GCA_014899125.1 Orchestia grillus
TTGACCTATTCGCTTCCGTACATATTTTGGGATGTTTTTGACATTCGGTATGATGTTTTTTAGGTAACACTACTCGAATGTTACATGATATCATTACAATAGTGAATGCATCTTGATTTAAGCTGTGTATTTTTGTCCCCATCTTCTGTAGGTCAATGGGTGCTCACATATATGCATGCGAGAGGTATGAAGCGACCTCTTAATCTTGACGAACCAGGTAGTCCCGTCATAAATTATGTTCTTCAAAGAATGTTTTCACGCAAATTAAAATATTAATTAATCGACATGAAGATTTTCCACCTAAGACCTTGTCTTGAAATGACCGCTCGTGCCTCCTTGTTAGAAAGTAAGTACGAAACAAAAGTCATTAGGTACCGAGCCTTTTAATAATTAAATGATTCATGCTCGAACTAACAACATCAACCAGACTCATAAAAACATTTACTGGGATCAACATGGTTGTAAAACTTGTCTTAGAATATAAAATAACATGAGAGCCACTGTCTTTAATACTACCACTTACTTACGAAAAGTGCGCATATTAAGCAATAATGTGGTGTGTAGTCTCTCCAGCAGCTCATTCTGCACTCTCTTCGAACCAGTAAGTTGATCGGGTCAAAAAATTCTTAGGTAGAAGTGCAAACATTTTCCTGCATGGTTGTCTTGATTTTTTTGCCCTGAGTCATCCATGTAAGAACTAAGATATCTTTTCTTTGATCTTTCATATTTCATGTTGGTTATTCTGACGGGATATCGGAATCTCTACGCAAGGGCCGAATTTCTGGTGAGGAGCCTGATGCAATTGCCGAGCGAAGAGCATTCGGTATTCGAAGAAAAATTGGTTCATGCATAAATTACTCAAACGAGGGTGACTTGACTTTGGTTATTCGAACTAGAGTGACTTTGGTCACTCAGACTAGAGTGACTTTGGTTACTCAAACTAGAGTGACTTTCATTAGTCAAACTAGAGCGATTTTGATTACTCAAACTAGAGCGACTTCGGTTACTCAAAGTACAATGACTGTAGTAATAAAATAAGTTCGTTTGGTGAAATGAAGGTACCTATAGTTACTAAAATGAGGGTGACTGCAGTAGTTCATGAGAGGGGGACTCGGACACTTAAACATATAACTTCGTGCGGGAATTCAAGAATAATAATTGTAGTTTTCAGCCGTACAAATAAGTGCTGAACGAGTTATTTAGTTTTTTTCACGCTATTTTGCTTTAACAAAGAAAAGCGATGTTTTTGTTTATGATTTAGAACATGTAAGATTGTAATCGCAGCCAAAATTTACTTATTTCACCGAAAATATAATCGTATATCTACCGAAACACTTTCGCTTAAAACTTGTTTAAGGAGTAGCGCTGCAGAAAATATTGCTTCCATTAAAATACGTCCAAATGGGATTTAAATTCATATGAACCATATAGAAGTGCTAGAGGATAAATTGATTTGCAACAAAAGAAAATGTTGAACAATCTCGTTGTCATGGAGACGGCAGCTATTTTGGATGTAAACAAAAATCTTTAAAAAACCTATGACAGGATCAATTTTTCTCTGGGACAAAAAACAAGTAACATCTATTAAAATTTCATTTCAAATCGCAATTAAAAGTGGTTTAGTTTCCCCTTAGCACAATTTTTCAATATTCAACCATTTTTTTCTCATCTCCCCGCCCCTCTCTGGCCGCCAGAGTAACCGACCGATCACTTATTCATTCAAAACTTTATAAAACAAAATCGAATATCTGGAGCAGAAAATGCTTTCCACTGAAGAGTTCGTTACTGAACCCCAGACNTCATAAAATAGATATTACGAGAGACACTTGTGTAAATATAAAAAATTTTATGTTCTAGACCTAAATCGATCTTTTTCTACGGTTATACACTCCATTAATCTAGCCTACGGAATTCATTTACGCCTCAGATTTTAGCAGTTTCACAAACCGTCTCCTCATTTAGTCTTGAACAGAAAATATAGTGAATAATTTTTCTAGAGCGATCAATTTTTACCTTAGGTTGTACTTTATCAAGAAAATTTGCGTGGCAGCTTAATATCATCGAATCTTAACTACTCAACACAATACAAATATCAGGATTTCAATATGAGCACACTTAGTATATGAAAGCGACGGGTCTGAATATCATGAAGCATCCTTTCGAATAAGGTTTTGAGATTTTTATGCTCACAAAATGTTCAAGTTAGTGAATTCCACAATTTAATAAAACCGTTTTTATTGTGTTGGATTTAGTACTTGATATCCCATTATAATTTAGAACTACTACAAACAGGCCATGCCATAACTGAGGACCTGCCTTTGCAGCAGTGAGAGCGTATGCAGCAGATGCTGATGCAGAAGGAGCCTGTAATTAATGATCTGAAAACGTGTAATATGACCGCAGTACACGACCGCACGTGACGGTGGTGGCTGGGAATGCAATACAGCGGCCAGACTGGGAAACACCAAGTTACTTACCTTGCTCCCGTGGCTCCCCTTTACCGACGGATTTACATTTCTTTCCTTTCCTCATCATTGACTTTCGAAGGAGCACTCTGCAAATGAAAGGGACCCCGGCGAGGCAGTACCAGACTTCTTTACATATAAAACGCCTGGTTTTTGCTGTTGGTACGTTGCTCGACTATACGCGCGTTCGCTGACTGTTCTCGACGCCAGTAGTGATTATTTTGAAGCGTATAGTCATGTATGCACATTTTCCTGTATATCTCTTTCTCTAACAATATGAAAACGGTAGTACTTTTTTGTTACCTTTTATTCAAATAAGAGCATTTTCGCTAAAAGCGGTCTCTTTTTTAATCATTTGTCCTTGGACAACACTCGTAACAGGTAAAATTTGTTCGTAAAATCAACACATATTTTCTGATGTATTGATTCACAGACCAAACTATTCCGAGTATAACGGCAGCCTCCAGTGCACGGTTGCAATTTCTCTCAAAAAATGAGGATGCACGTGCTAGTTACTTTAGTACCAATTCTCAAACCCTCTAAAAAGAAGGAAATCTTTGTTGTATTAAGTCGATACACTCAAGATTTTTCACTGTAGAAGTGTCAAAAATTTGAACGAATTTAACAGATGCGGAGGGTCTTCAGCTTCCGTCGTGTTATTGCTGACGCAGTTTGAAGCGCAGTCAGATGCCGCCCTGTCTCTCTGCGGCCACCATTCTGAAAATGCCCACAAACAGCGTCCTCTATGTTTTGCTAGCAGAGCATCAATTTTATTATTTTTTTCTCAGAAATCTATGTAGAAGAAAGCAGAAACCATGGCATGAGGTCATCACCACCACCCACCGCATGGTCGTGATTCGGAGCTCTGAACTGAAGCAGTAAGACATGCCTGAGATGTGCAGACCGTGACGCACATGAGGGCTGCAGACTGGTGAGCAGACATTGTCACGCCTGAAGTGTACAGACTGGTGTGCAGACCGAGACAAGTCTGAAGTATTGAGATATGTGTGCATCCCGAGACAAGTCTGAAGTATTGAAACTTGTATGCAGACAGAGACATAGAGACATAACTGAAGAGACAGCTGACGATGGCCCCCTCAAGCGCGGAAGACGGACCTGATTAACACTGCAATGTTCGCTGGGAGCATTTTCCAAGTAAGGATCACACAGCAACTAAGCAATACTTCCATAACTTGATACCCCGTCAAGTTTGATCCCAAAATTCACAGGCATAGAAAGTAACTTTTCCTTATAAAAAATGAGCAGCGAAATAAGTGTGGCAATAAGTTGAACAGCGTGGCATTTAGGAACGACCTTGAGCTTTTAAAACAAGATTTAAATGTATGATAATCAGACTGTGACCCTGTATTGTGAGATGTCTTTTTGTGCCAAGAGACAACAACGACGGGTGTCAAAGATACCTCTCATCCCGTCTTTTTCCGCTTTTTTTTGCTCGTAAGAGACGCTACTCGCGCTGGGTCGACCCTGAAAAAAACGAGGAACATGACGGCAATGAGAAGAGGGACGCAAAGAAAGACCCAACATCCTCGTCGGATCTCGTACCGAAACTACACACTGACCTTAGGTGCTGAGCTATTTATTGGATGTTGATAAAGTAGGCACTCAATTGCTGATATTTCTAATTTCGCGATAGGGCTTCGTGTCGGAAACTTCGTGTTAGAAACTTTGCGTTAGAAACTTCGTGGTGAAAACTTTGTGAGGAGAACTTTGTATCAGAAACTTCGTGGTAGTAACCATATACTCTAACTATAACTAGTTAATTAGTCATTGATCATTCTTTAGTAAGAAACAGCGATCAATAAAGCTCAACTTAACGAGAAAGAGCGTGTTTCCAAGTTATAAAGTTTGAACTTTACCCTTCAAACTTTCAAGTTCACTTATATTTTGGCTTACGAGTCCCACTCTCTGGACTTGAATTTTTAATTGTTTTACGGCCTTGAATTCAGACCAGGCTCTCTTGACTCAATTTTCATTCATGCTCGAGCTAATTAGGACACGCTACCTTTGGAGTCCCACTCTCACTCCGCCATTCCCTCTCAGCCACCCTAGTTATGTGCACCTTCTTCGCACACGAGGTATACACTTTACACTCGGCTCGATATTACAAACATGAAATAATTCATTTAATTCACTTCACATTAATTTTTTACGCCAGCATTATGATGTTCGACCTTCATTTATCCTAAAATCTCCCTCCACATACTACAAGGAAACCGCATTAAAAGAAAAGATTAAAAATTTTCAGCAAATGTGTAAACAGATCACTTTTATCAATGCTCTGGTCTAAATTTAACTTCAGATGCACAAAATTCAAGTTGTGTCAATGATTTTCCTTAATAGAGAATCTATTAAACATAAATATTTGAATGGATTATATTAAGTTCTAATAGTTGTTCACAAAGTATTTTTGAAGAAAATTGTATCTCGACGTGACAGCTTTTACTACATTTTCACTGACATTTTTAGAAATAATTAGTGTATCATGCACTAATTAATTCAGCTGTCGATACGTAGAAAGTTTCCTTAATCATCGGAAGACATGATAAACATAAGGTAATCTACTAACAATTAAATTCATTTTCTATCTTTCCGCAAAAATAACTTATTAATTATCAGTGAAGCATCATCAAGAGTATGCACGATTATACTCTAACTACTACTATTGTGTATATTTCCATTTACGGTCTAAATCTTCAAAACTCAAGCAAAGTTTGTAAAGAACTAAAACGAATTTGGTCACGGGTAATTAGCGATGAATTTCGTCGGCTAGCGGCTAAGAAGTCATAGATCTGAGCTAGTTAGGTGAGTAATTTTTTCCAGTAATGCACAACACTAGAAATTCGTGAGTTTTTGGTGAAATAATATATTTAAGCATTTTAGTCTACGTTTACTGCCACGAAAAAAAAAAAAATGAAATTTTTAGCACATTGCAGAGTTGAATTATTTCGGTATATCCTCAATTATAGAAAATTTACTAACCTTAACGAAGCATAGCGTAGAATTTCCCGGTGACGTGTTGTATCCACAGGAAGACCCCAGCCCCTGAGATGGGATGCAGTGGCACACCCAGCGCAACTAGGGCGCGTGTAAGCGAATATGAGGAACGACGAGGCGTCGTTACCAAATCTGTCAAGCAAGAGTCATACGTGATTATTTCTTATGTGATCGGCGAGGGAAGTAGAGCATGTAGGCTCCTGGATTCTACAATGGCTGGGGAAGGTAAGAATGTTAAGAAAGAACGCAGTAGGAATATTTGCGCTGTAAAATAAATCAAGTAAGCTGTTCTCAACAAATAAATTTTTTGTAAGGTTTTTTGCCACGGTCAGGATGGTCCCAATTTTTCTTATTGGTTCGTGGTGTGCAAAGTTGCAGCATTCTGCGGGCACACGGTAAATTTAGTTCAACGCATGAGAAACTGAGCACATCAGTAAAGTGTTCGATTAAATACAATTTTTTTAAATTATAACATTTTATTCTAACACTGATTGGTAGGATTCATTTGTTTGACGTTGTATTTTACTTCAGCTTTGTGAGCCTCATAGAAGGGACTTGTATTTTTTGAAATGTTCTGGATCTTTCAATTACGCCCTAACAATTTTAGTGCATGTTCCGAAGAATCGTACTTTTTTTCAAATTGCTAGTCAATTTTTTGAAGTCCTTTATTTATTTATGTTAATTATGTCAGCTTCAGAGCCCCTAAAAATTTGAGAGTAAACTTTTTTTTCTCCGACGGAGCAGTCATGAAGAAATTGAAAGGGGTTAAAATTCAAATCGATACATACAACTTTCAGAGTAACTTTTAGAATACATATATGCATGACTTTTGATTCGTGTTCAGGGCTCTATGCAAGTCAGATGAATTCCAAGACGTTAGGATATTCCGAGGTGCGGGTTGGGGCGGGCTTGACCCTAATTCATTCCGGATCTCTCTACACCAGCCGACTGCTGTGACGCAGGCGCCGCCGCTGCGCCAGTGCTGCTCTCGCTAGCTGGACATGCCCGGAACAGCCCTGACGATATCGGCTGGCTCTCTAATCTTTTGATGCGTTGAGTATCCCATCACGTTTGGTGAAGTCCACAGCATCGTAAATCTGTCTAAGGCCCAAGTTTCAGCAGCTTTCAGCTGCTGAGCCAAAATTAACTTTGCAAAAGCTCTGACTGATCAAAAATGCTTCAGTGATGGAGTTAACAATCCAATTAAAATTCGGAAAGTTCAGAGCCAGTGTTTGAGCAGCAATCCGAAATAATGTTCTACGTTCTGAGGTGGAATTATATAAAATTCAACGAGTGTCTGCGTTCTGGTGTTCTAGAAAGTGCTGCCTTAAAGGACTCAGTTTTATTCATGATTGTTTTTAATGTTTGTCTTACGCCTGCAGTCACTGGGCAGGGAATTTTGAATCATTTAGTTTCTCGCGACTCGAATTAAAATGTATTTATATAAGTTGAGCGCTAAATTTTTTGCTGTACCTCAAAAACTATTCATAGCAGGGTAATAAAACGAGCACCAGGTTTCTTTACAATATATTTGTAAATTGCCCTGAGAATTTAAGATTTGTGCATTAAGTATTTGAAGAAGAAACCAATATTTAAAAATTATTCATGCAGAACAGGTTTCCATACCTCACAATCATTGGCAACATTCGAAGTATTTGGAACATATATTAACGCAGGTAATTTACATCGGATCATTGAGATCCAGTGAGATTAATGGAAGAAAAAGCTAGAATCAGAATATGCACTGCTTTTGGACTAAAACAAGCTAAAAAGCTTGTAAGGTATCCTAAATACGTATGATAAAAAGATTTTTAATTTACCGTACAATGATGCATACGTATAAAACTAGACGTTCATTGCATATTTGTAGACAGGTTCTGGGAGGTTATGTCTGTGCTTTTACATCGGAATGCGAGAGGCGAGTGAGACGTTGTGGGCATTTCTGGCGTAGGCATCGTATTTGTGCTCTTAAGGACCACCTATTTAAAAGTACAAATTTTTCAATTGTGAATTCTCTCCGTGTAATACTTGATTTTCACATTTAAAATCTCTGTACATTTTCGAATTCCGTCCTGCGATTTATCAGTATGGTCCTCATTTGAAACTAGCCACTGTGCAATAAATTCATTTTTATAGGGTTAGAAGTTACAGGGATTTTGAATTCATATTTTAATTGTGTGTGTTTTAAAGTACTGTCTATTTTCGTTTTTTGTAGAATCTTATTCAATTTTTTTTTTTTTCAGACAGTGCAGATGGATTTTCCAAGATCCGAAACGTCCGTGTTTTAGGGATTTTAATGTTTGTGATCAAGTAGTTACTTCTTTTTATCCTCAAGTTCTATATATTCTCATTTAAAAATTAAAGCCGTGTTCAGGAAGTTTCTATGTTGTGGTAAGTAAGACCTCTGGCCATGTTTCACTCGAAAAAGGAGGCGTTTTTTGGTCGCCTTGTCCACTTTTATTGGATGGTAATTAAGGCAATTTTATTCTTAAATTTCCCTTCGAGGATTTCGGCATCTGTGATACTACTTTCAGCAGCTTGGTATCAGTCTTCCGCAGCTCTGTCTCAGGTTTCCACGTCTCTGCTTGATCCTTCCGCGGTTAAGGTTTAGCCTTCTGACTTCCTTCTCGGCCTTCTTAAATGACGAAGACATTATCCAGTGTTGATTTCGTGAACTACGTGGCATCTGGCCGTGTCTAGCTTTACCTTACATAAGGGCAGGAGAGACTGCAGGCCCCTTCTAGCTTTGACTTAGTCTGCTATTGCCATTGCTATGTTAGCAACTGATGGAAGTTGTTAGCTTTTGATATATGGAAGTCATTACACTTCGACAACTATTGCATCTGAGACTGTGTGGAATATTGTGCTTAGATTTACAACTGAATTTTAATTTTCAAGGCCCGAGGCGTTGATTTACAAAAAGTATTGCAGTGCGCGAATACAAGGTGTTCAATAAATAATTTTCATTACGATGTTTTTAACTCATACTTATTTTCCAAGTGAAATTACAGCAATATAATGAACCAAAAAATGATTAAGAAATGCATAGTAATTCCAAATTAACGCCATTTACTATACATATTTTCCTTTGACATCAATGACAAGCTGAGGATATTTTGAGTACAACCTACACGAGTCATGACATAGCTTCTCGAGGAAGTTTATGCTATTTTCTTTCAGTGCGGCTACATTTTTCTGATGTGTTGTTGGAGCCTTACTCTCAGCTGTGGGCCAGATGATGTAATTGAGAATATTCCGTGAAGATATAAAGTTAAGTTTTCCTGAATGCATGTAACGGGCTAAGTCTTGCTGAAATTTCTTTTGGTGTTTTGCTGAAATAACATAAGTCCTGGTGAAATGACCTTTGACTTTTTTTAAAGTGTTTTGTTGCCAATGACTGGCAATAAAGTCTTGACTAGAATCTCATTTCGCTAATTTTTCTGGTTAAGTTTGACCCGTGAAACATAAAATCCAATTGACGCCTTCCCGACTTAGAAACGGCAATCCAGACCACAAGAAATGCCTCTCTCAGTCTCAGGGTGACCACTCAAAGTTCAATGTTATCATTCCTATTCGAAATTTGGACATTCTCGACGTTGAAATGGTGTTGCATAATAAATTTCTTTTCAATGAAAAACACGGTTACAAAGCGTGCCTTTCTAGAAGCGAGATGGAAGGTTTATTGCTGCAAAAATGCGCTTCTCGACAGAGCTTGCAGAGAACATAGTACGTTTGTAGGAATAAATTTTAAAGTTGTCGTGTGCGATGGTGAAAATAGTTCCTATTGAAACGTTTATTATTTGCCAAATTTCTGAGTGACCTCATTGAATTCATTGGCAACATCTCTCCGAATTTATTTAATCGGTTTTAATATGGTTACACTTCGGAGAAGACCTAAACCCGGCCAATTGTCTATTTTTCCAGTTTTGTTCAATCATTTTAAAATTGTCTATTCCAACATTTTGCCTGCGTAATGTAACACTAATATTTTTTTATATGTACATGCATATGTATTCATAAATATGCATATTATAAATTCATACATTTATCACAAATACGAATTAGATCAGTGTAAATCACCTGAACCACAATTAAGATCACAAAGTCAATCTTTGAAGGGGGATCTCCCGAAATGTCTATTTACCTGTTATTTCTGAGCGCCGCAAAAAAAAAGTGAATATTCACTTTACAGTGCTGAAAATTTCACAGAAACAATCTAAAATCTTGTTATTTACAATTCCGGGCGCTATTGAGCATTTTACTCTAGTTTACATGCCTTGATGAGCCAAGGTTTGAAATTAAAGTTATTCGCGACACTGAAACTGATTGATAAAAAAATATGTTTCTCTATCAACAATGAACAGACATTAGCCCAAAAATTCCAGATTCTCTCTTAATTTAAATTAATTTGTGTTATTAAGTTACATGTTCAATCATAATATGCGCAACTGATGCTTTAAAACAGATTCCTAAAAAAAATTCTTCTAGCAAACTAAACATATGCACTTGCTAATGGGAACTACAATCCTGTAAAGATTTCTCAATTTTATGTATTTGATGAAGCGGTTCAAGGAAAATCGAATGATCATTTTTTTAATGAGAACAACGAAAAGAGCAAAATTCAAACCACAACCGCCTCGTAAGGTGAGAAAACGTTGTTGCTGCCTTTTCCACAGTAGCGCACTTACGGTCTTGAGACAAGATGAACTATGGCGCTGGTGACATTATACTGTACGGCACAATTAAGGCCGTTCAATTTCCGTTAAGGAACTCAAATTCATCACACGGCTATTCAGTTTTTCAAAAACTCTTACTTCCCACGATACAATAGAAACTGAGCAAGATCCCACGTAGTGGCCCCATTGAATTTACTGAAAAACTCGTCTACGTGTAACCCGTTTCCCTCTAGGGGTTTTAAAGACATAATCTGGCTTGCAAAAACAACACAAACCAAATTCTCTCTCATCTTCCCCTAGGGGCAGTCTGTGAGTCTCTACACCCCTTCGCTTTGAAAAGTGGGGAGCGTCTTTGTGTTACTCGGCGCCCACTGAGTTTCGGATAATGCTGCTCAGACCCTTCCTTTGTTTGAGGTACATTCAATTACGACAAACTAGTATACAGATACGTTTTTAGCTAACCATTGATAAACTTCGAAACTTCTTTGGCTCAATTTTGTTACCAAGATTGTGCTGCTGTAGATGTGCTGCTCACCCAAAACTGGTAGCTTCCGTGCACACCTATGTCAACAACATGTTGTAAACGAAATGCGGACGACGTGAGCAACTTTCAATAACTTTAGTTCTGCTTATAATATTGCATAAATCTCTTCAATGAAACAAAGCAATAGAGGTGAAAGTTTGATAGGTAACAACGAACATTCTAAAAGCAAATAATATCATAAAGTACCTATGTAACTCTAAAATAAGAGTTTTGAAAATAAGCAGGTGTCTTATGCATTCATATGAATGATTGCTATTAATATCTTTGATTCATTTACAGGATATTCATTTTTAAACATGTATTGCATTTTAAGCATTTCATGTATTAATATGCTGTACGTACAGGTTATAAACTACTGTTGTTCACATTTAATAAACTCCTATGGACATAGAGTAAATATCTCGAGCACATTTTTGCAGTTGAAACTCCGATCGTGAGCTGGAAAGTAACGATGCGTTCACAACCTCTTCATCAAGTTAGAAGAATTTCGCATCTCGACTGGTAAACTGGATATCGGTTCTGCCGGAGGCGGCGTCTCGTGCCCGAAGCTGCGACCTGTTTTCGTCGCAGTCACGCGAGGGCGGCAGCTGCAGCATTCTAGGTCCTCCCAGTGCTCGCCAGAGTGCATCTTCCCCTTTTTACTGATTTCCTTTCTCACTATTATTTGACTCCAACATCTATTTTTCATCTTTACCATTATTAAATAACTTTTTGCACATGATTTACGAGCCTTTTCAATTTACTCTATCGAATTTCTCAGTCTTTACATTAATAATCCTTTGTTTTGATTTAAAAACACTTCCTCTATTAACGTATTCGATTTTTAAAAGAATAGAAGTTCATCAACGTTAACAATGACTGCAGTAATTAACTTTTGTAACCTAAGAATCTAATGGAAACTTCAAATTTTGGAATATGTGCTAACAGTTCTTGAAATACGGCGATAAACTGTCGAGAGGACAATTTATGAGTATCGTTGAAATTTTAAATCTTTGAGAAGTTTTCAGTATGTTTTCCTTTCGAGCAACGAACACCTCAAATTAGAAATACTCTGACTATTTTTCCTGTGGTCTTACACTCGGTGCGAATGCAATCACTGTTTTTCTCTCATTTCCCCTCAGCACCATTAGACATTTCATTACGAGCGAGAGACGCAAATTGTGAGGTAAGAATTCAATATTGAACATTAAGGATTAAAAAGTGCAAACTATTCCCGAAGTAATAAACGCACCCCGTCAAAAATGAAAGCTTACTATATTTTTCCTTAAAATAATAGTATGTTCCCCGAAAAACATGTACAAGGGCGCTAGAAAGAAGCTCCGCAGCTCCAATACCTTTATAGAATCATCAGTTAGACTAAAATTTGAGTAACGAACCAAAATGTGCTACAAATCATTCGATTCAACGTTATTTCTTCTTTTAAGTAACATATACATTTCTTTAACTTTTACTCGGATATGTACATTTTTACAAACATGGCACAACGAAGATTTGCGAGACAAAAAAAACTCCGCCGTTTAGAGCTAGATGCTAATCCTGAAAATCTATCAGCATTTCCTACCATACGATCGTGAGGAGCTTTTTAGACTCCGTAATAATGGTTTGTCTGACAGATAAATTGGCTAAAAACTAAAATGAGAGGGAAAAAGTGTGCGATTGACTGTGGTAAGGTATCAAAAGACCGGCAGTGTTCGAGATAGTCCCGCCTCATATTCTCGATTGGATTTAGGTTTCGTGACTAGGCAGGCCAATTGAAACATGAAATGTTACGCTCCCTTCACGTTGATGTTGACCGCTCTTGTATGGGAGCATCATCCTGCATGAAGATGGGATTCTGTTTTAAATCATCATAAGGGTGCACAAAATGCTCAGCTAACATGTCAATGTATTTAATCGAATTAATTCATCCTTGTAGTCGAAGGAGAGGTCCTGGACCATGAGCACTGACGAGTCCTCATGCACGGGTTGGAAAACTCCAAACACAATCTTTCGTAGGAACAGCGAACAGTCGCTTGTTTGTGTAATGTGGATGCTGTTGTAGATCGTGAACTGTTTTTGTAATTATTTCATCCAGAAATCTTTGTCTTTTTCATTTATGCTCGTAGCTATTTTCTTGTTAAATTGATTTGATAGTATTTTCTTTCTGACATGAGTTGAAACAATTTGAAACAATTAATTACCACAAATGTTATTAATGTATTATGACTGTAAAACTAACAAATATTTTATTTTATTGGAAAACAGCTATTTTGTTAATCTATTCGTTCGATAATAGCTTAATAATGTAAGATGAGACTATTTAAATTAAGGATTAGTTAATTTAGCTTGAACAGTAACTGGTACCTGCATAAATAGTAGCTGGCAATGAAGATCGATGCCTCCAGATTTTTCAACTACGAGTAAAAACGTCATTTCTCATGTAAGAATAAGACCTACGTTCTCAACAACTGCTCTGATATTAAATTAAACAATAGCTACATCAACTCATTTCAAGTATTTGAGGAGCAGCGCTGTTTGCTTACATTCCACACTCATACAACTTTATGCGGCCGAATGCACAGTCTGGACACGATTCAGAAGAGTCTGTGTTTTTGTTTGCGTTTTGGTGTGTTCGCGATTGACGAAAAGTTTGATGTTGCAGGCGGGGCTCAAGTCACGTGCAAAAGCTCGGGGGCTCGCATCGGTCCTGTCACGGAAGTGTGGCATCTCGTCGTCCTCAACTGCATCACGTAATTCCTTGGACCGACCAGAACCTCTCCCATTCGCTTTGAAACTTCTATGTTGGCGTCAACGACGATGTATGAATGTAAATATGCGATGATCGGCTCAGTCTAGTATTGCCGTTGGTCGTTTTCTAAAGCATCTACATATCTGTCATTTCATCATGTGGCGAAATGTGCCTTGGTGTCAACACTATGACGCCACGAGAACTGATTCGTAAATACTAAATAATCAAGTATAGTCTCGCTTAAAACATCATTTTATTTGAGATTTGCATTTTAGAGAAACGAAAATGTGAGAAATCGGGCATCAAGGTTAAATTTTAAATTTCAATATCTGGAAAGCTGAGGAATTTTAAAATATTCATAGTTTCTTGACGTTTAACGCAGAGTTTACAAGCCATCAGTGCAGTGGCACCGCAGTTGCGCTGTCGCTACGACCGCTTTAGAGACGAAGGTTGCTGCCGAGGACAAATACTGCTTAGATCTACAGTCGGCTACTACCCAATTTTTCGCCTTCAAAGATAATCAGCGGAAAACTACCAGATTACATCACAAAACAAACATCGCTGTGGAGAACTGCCTAAAGTCACTAGTGCAACTGAATTAAGTATTAATACTGCTCTACCACTGTTACTGCTCTACCCCTGTTACCGTTCTACCTCTGTTTCTGCTCTACCACTGTTGATGCTGTACCACTGTTGATGCTCTACCA
>VOMN01037778.1:0-19497 GCA_014899125.1 Orchestia grillus
GCAGTGAACACGTGGCACTGTTGCAGTGAACACGTGGCACTGTGGCACTGCTCAATTTGGCTTCGTTGATGTAGCTACTCAATAACCTTCAAGCTAATTTTTTTGTTTGCGTTGATGTTTTTTCTTTTTGTTTCTCTTAGGAATGTGTGGTGTGCGGTCGCGTCTCTACCCTCCTAACACTGGCGCTCTTTTTATATTCGGGCAGCCCCACAGCTCCAAAATCCTTTGCTCTTGCCTAAAATTTCTTGCGGAGTATCGATCAAAAGACATGCAAGATAATAAAAGCTTTGTGCAAGCGATTGGTTCTATCATGTCAAGTTCAATAGGTTTATAGCGTGTGGAAATTTAGAATTTTCATTGAACATACCACTCTGCTAATCACTTGAGCACAATCGTAAAAAACTCATTGAGCACAAATACAACCTTCTCATTGAGCCAACATATATGTCACTGTTTCTGAACCTGATTATTTACCATGCAATGTGTGTATTTACTGTGTGTTGAGTGGTTGTGGTATGAAGTTTCAAAGCTTGCACTACGTGTTGGGTTGTGTCAGGTCCACGGCACCTGCAAGGCATCACTGCTACGCCTGCCAGATTTGCACAAACGCCGCTCAGAGGCGGACATCCTTACTCCGGCAACGCTAGTAAGTGACTGACCAATGGTNACATTGTCTCTGGCAGTGCTGGTGACTGACCAATGTCGTCTTAGTACATTGTCTCTGGCAGTGCTGGTGACTGACCAATAGTTGTCTTGGTACATCGTCTCTGGCAACGCTGGTAAGTAACTGTCCTGTCTCGTCGTCTGGTAAGTGGAATTACTCAGAACATTAACATCGCGTTTTTGTTGACGCTAAAAGGAATACGAAGCTTTAAGCTCCAATAAAAAATTCGATTGAATGCAGTCATGGGTTTCAATGTAACTATATGCAGTGTTCGCCAAAAAAGTAGCTCGTTTAAAAACGCTGTAGCTTGTAAAGTATTGGTGTTACAAAGCTTAAATGGGTTTTAGAAAATCTGTCTAAAAACGAATTTAAAATTTTATTTTATTCTATGTTCAACTTTCAACATGACCACCACCAGACTCGATACACTTATCAATACGAACAATAAAACGTAATAAAAATTCTCCAAAGCATTGATATTGATGGATGGAAATTTGTGAGAATTTTTGATAACATTGCATTTTATGTGGTTTTAAATGGTCTTTTTTAGAATATAGTAGACAGTAGTTTTCTTTGTCTGTGTCTCAGCAAACAATTTTCTCACTGATTTCGTCCATCCATCCATAGCCCATCGGCTCCCGCCAGGGGTAGGCTCCCTCTCCCGGGTCCCACACCCGGCACCCCTCAGGCGCCGAGCAGGGGCCCCGTAAGGTGCCGTCGTCTCGATGATATTTAGGGAGGGTCACGGGGCGGCTACTCCCGCTCCCGAAAAGGGGTTGCTGATCTATTTGTCTCTCGACATAACCCCGCATTGCCCCCCCAGTTGGCCTCCCCAAGAGGAGGCCTCTCCCCTGGCATCACTCGGAGGTGCCCCGCCATGCCAGTTCACTGATTTATTACTACTACTTATTTATCATCATTATCAATTAAAATCATGGCCATGTTAATGTTTGCATCTGCCTTCTCGGGCTTGAATTTCTTTCATTTAAATTTAAATTAGTAGTAGTATTTCAATTGTTTAAATATGAGTCGTATTCTATGGAGGCCGACTTGTTGCCCCAGGCAGCTGTGGTGCGCGAGGCAGGTATGGTGCGCTAGGTAGGCCTGCATGACAGAGTTGCGTAGGGCGACGCTCAGCAGCTGCGGTTGCGTGCAGGCGGGGCCCCAGGCGTGCCGATGCCGAGGCCAGTGGCGCCCAGGGAGCGTGGCGTCATGGACCGCCTCATCGACTACCTCATGAAGGAGGGACCTGGCAACAGCTACGCCCTCGTTTGCAAGCAGTGCGAGAGCCACAACGGCATGGCACTCAAAGATGACTTCCCCTACATGGGTGAGTCAGCCCGAACGTCTCCGATTGTTTTGGAATTCATGGAAATTTACTCAATGTTCATGTTATTATAAATTCCGCTGCTTGTATTGTTGAAATGAAGGGGGTTTTTCACAGCGACTGTTCATGCTGAATCGAGAAGGTAATTTATACGACACGGAAATTCATTCGCTCACGTTGTTACATCTCTCACGCTTCCATTGAACTCTCGCATGGCCAGTCATTTGGGTGGAATAAAAATAGCTCGTGTCCTAAATTTCGCAGCTTACCGCTGTGCGTACTGTCACTATTGGAACCCGGCTCGGAAGCAGCGTCCTCCTGCGCCTAAGTTGGAGCCGCTCGTGCCGCCCCCGCCTCCTCCGGTTGTGTCGAGTGGCAGTGAAGCCTCCACAGAGGACGAGGACGACGACAAAGAAGAGAGCGCCGAAGAAGCAGCCAAAAATGAGCCCGGAACCGAGGAAAAAGAGCAGATCACAGCATCTAATCTGAGTCAAGCTCGTAGTTCCAGCACCGAAAGAGGTTAGTGATTTTTTTGTCTTAAATAGTCGTAAAAGTTTGTGTGGTACATGTGAAACGAGAAATAGACAGTTAAGTCAACCCTTCTTTATGCAGTTGAAGTGCATTGAAATGAATTCAAAGGTGCATTGAAAATAATATGAAATGGTCCCATTAACATGAGTGAATATTGAAGGGTTAATTAGGAATTACAAGGGACAGTATTAAGTATGTTTACTGCGGGGATTACCGAAGGATTAACGATCATTTACCTCAGCTATGAATAGGCCTTCGGGACTTCTTTCGTGCCACCTTTGTTTCTTTCATTTTTCATAGCTTCTTCGCTATCTCTCGTCTTTTCTTCTTTCTTAACTTTCTGGTTCTATGCGGAGAGAATCTTGTGTGGAAACACACTTGCGCATAGATTCTACGATTTCTAAAGTCCATACTTAATGGTCCCTTCTTTTCGCTTACTTCAGGTCCCCATTGGTGTGGCTAGGGTGCTTTAAACTAATTAGTAATAATAATACCGAAGTATCAGTTGAAATAATTCTTAGAAGATGAATTTTAGCTGCGAACTGAAAATCATGTATTGCGTCAAGTCATTACCTGTTGAGTATAGGCGGGTCTCAGAAGTAGAAATATCGATGTTTGCTGCAAGTTACTCTGGATTTGCTTTCTTAGTCATTATGGCTTTATTTTAGTTTTGTTCTCTATCTCTTCCGTGGAGGTGATTGACCTTATCTAGTGTATCAGATTCTGTACCTGTAGTTGCAAGATATATGAATAGGTCTGGCAAATAAGCACAATAAATTCTATTAGCTTTCTTCATGCAATTGTAATCGGGAATTTTTATCGTCAAGTACGGCGTTGTTTGAAAAAATATTTATCGCCCCTCAAAATATTTCTACTTTTTATCCGAAGAGTATTCGCACAAACAGATTTGAAGCAATGAATTTTATACTTTACATTTTGTGAAGACCTGGTGTGCCAAAAAACGTTACTATACAATGACTATGACGTGGTTGTTTTCTTCGATTGAAGAAGAAGATCTACATACACTGAAGTTTTGCCCACGCCGATACGTCTTGTTGAATTGGCATAGTACCATCAAACTTCTATGTTCTAAACTGAGTATGTATTAATACCAAAACCAAGCAAATGCCGGAAACTGCTGAGATAGACTACGGTCACTCGCTACTTCTCACAATCGGCTTTCATCAGTTACACTGATATACGTACCGTTGGTTCTCAAAGGCCATCTTCGTGATATTTTCTGGCTGAATCAAGAGAGTGGATAAGTCTACAAAAATTTCTCTGATTCATTTTCCTCGTAGTTATCTAAACAGCGTATCATTATGCTCCTAACTGCAGTAGAGCTATTGTTCGTATTTTCTGTTTCGTGCATGCGACTTTACATTTCGCATTGCTACTCTGATCTTCTTAACTTCAACATCCTACTGTGGTCCTCAGCACCTCCAGGAATGAAGGGGGATGTTCCAAACTCAGCTACATCACTCGCACTGACCGCTGTGACTCCAGTTCGTAGACAGAAAGAAATCGTTTATTTCGAAAATAGGTCTCATACAAAGTATACAACATTCGATTTTTCAATTAGTAAAATTACAGCTCTAAAATTAAATCATGAAAGTCTCGATGGGACTTCTAATTGGGATTTGCATGGCTACAATCTTAAAATTACGTGTGGAAGTCTCGCTAAAACTTTGGATCGTGATTCTAAATTCGTTCCTCAGCACGAAAGCTGAAGCGTGATAACATCTCTTAATATAGCAATTGCAGTGCAAAGATGGCATATTGTAACCTAGATTTTTTAGACGCATGCATCTGGTCCTTAACCCTTTGAATCCTACAGGGGCACAGCAATCTCGGCGTGGTCTTTTTTCACCAGATAAAGCTACCAAATTATGTATAAATTTGAGAACTATTCATATTTCCAAAACTTGAAAGGATCAAGAGTGAAATATCCACCTAGCGGGCGCCTGCGGCTTGCAAAACGGCTCTCGTTCGTAACCGTTTTTTTTATATATCTCGAAACTGAGGTTCCCAACGCTCGTAAACGCTTCTTTTACCCTCTGTTGTGACCGCAACATCACGATTTTGCGTCATGTTGAGCGAATTTTGATTGAATCTATGGAGTTTTTCTTTGATACTCTAGTTCTATGGGAACCGTGTCTACTCCTGATATTAAGTAACTTTCAGGATATTGTTTACGAAGTTTTTTAATCAGAACTAAGCTTTCTTGTCCTCTGCATGAATCTCATTGGCGGTTCTGGCGTAACTTCAGTGTTTATTTGTCCATGAGAACTGGAATTTTTTTTTCAGGACACACGGGTCTCGTGAACGGCAATGCAGAAGGCAGCTCAAGAGAAGCAGGACAATCGCAAGATTCGTCCAAGGAGTTGAAATCTGAAGTTGAAATTAGCGAATGATCGCGTCTCGTCGTCTCTGTGAAGCCGCCATGCATTTTGATATTAACGATTTAAGAATAACAGCAGTTCACACGCTCTCTGTTCCGAATAAACTGATTTCTAACATTTCATAGAAGTATAAGCTATGCATGTTTTGTTCAGAAATTTGAAAGATCCGGTTTAGTGTTGCCCCGTTAGGGCAAGTTGAGATATTCTTGGTCGTCCGTTCTGAAACATTGTTAATCTTCATTATCCAAATGATAAGGACGAAAACAAGTGTTCGCAATTCAGTAGCGCTGATGTTGCAAAATGGTACCGGCAATTTGGGCCTTGATCAGACGGTGAGATTTCTACACTTCGCCGAGCTAATTCTAATAGAAACTTACTGGCAGGCCGAAGGTTTCTCGAGTGTTCTTTATTTCTCCGAAAAGTTCGGTACAATTCGATTGTGTTCAGTTGCAAAAGTTGAATGTGCAACAGACGGTGCTAGTTATCGCTCTCTTATATCGAGTCTCTAATTTTCTGTTAACGAACATTTTATTTTGCGGTGTAGATCAATTAACGTGCGGTTTTTCGCGTACTCGTTTATATTCGGTAGTGCGTTTCTTCTTTACGTTCAATCATTGTTCGCGTTTCAATTAGGCTCAATTGAATATAATGAATGCCCTTGAAAGAATTTGTGGCTTATATTTCTGTACAGCCTATCTGTCATATGCGTCAATTGTAAATAATGTCATGCATTTGTACCTGTGAGACTTTCTATGCCACCTCTAGATGATAATGTACAGTAAAGTGTTTGTCCTGGTCCTGAGAGTGTAAGTTTTTATTGTACAGATGGCGTGGTTATTTTAAAATTATGGTATTATTCTGGCGCATGTTCATCACATGCTCAAGGTTTCTACATTTACTTAGTAAGTACAGATTTTTAAACCAGTGTAACTATGGCGAACTACTGTCTTCGTCAGAAGAGTGACAGTAACTGAAACGCTGCTTAAGGTTGCGATCCTAACTGAGATGTTATTTACAGGTTTTGTGTCTAACACGACGTCAGGGTATTATTGACGAATAAAAAGTGTTCTAATGGAAGGAATTTCACCTAATGTTATTGATTAGAGGTTTGAAATCGTGTGATTTAGTTTTTTTGTTTTTTCTTCCTAAGCATGCAACACAAGCCTGCTTTTGAGGAGTTTATCACGGCTTCTTATTTTGAGTTGCGAAGTGAAGATGACTTCTCGGTTCTTCATGTTGAATCACATTCGTTATAAGCAGATTTAGTTAGTTATGAATTGAAAATATACTGAACTTGAAGTGAGATTATGATGAGATTTGGGGTCATGCCATTCATTGCAGTCGTGTCCCATAAATGTGCAGGAGAGAGACCAAATCATTTCAAGCATCCAACTCCTGCATTACTGACCTCCAGTCACATGTCTTTGAGCCGGTTTTGAGCAATCCACTTCTTTCGTAAGAATACGTTGCTGTAGCTGGCCCCCCTCGTTGTATTTTAGTTTTCAAGTGTGCATCGTAGCCGCAATACAAGGTTTGAGACTAACCTATATTTTCTTGCCGCCCATGCGCATTCTCCGCTCGTACGCTCTTCGATGTGACATACGTACTGTATCGATCTTGCCCTGCAGCCATTTCATTAACATTGTTGTCTAAGCATTGGCTTCTCATTCCCCATTTCATTGGCTCATAGGTTTAAATATGTTATAGCTCAGGCGTGCCATACAGAAAGCGTGATTTTTTTAGAACGTTGCGATTTCTCCATGACGGTGATTTAATTTAAAAAATTAATTGAAACAGCAAAATGACGTGCTAATTCGGAGAGCCGTCGAACTAGTTGCGAGATCACTCTTCATTTACTACTGAGGTGGATGATTAGTACATGCTTTATTTAACGTGCTTATATGCTTTTAGATCCAGTACTCAGTTGTGTTCAATCAAACCATCTTTTTCGTGTTATTTTCATTGCATTTCTCAATTCTTGTGCTTAAAGTTATCTCGATCGGCCGCGTATCATTTTCCCCACTTTAAATAGTTTTGTACCGAAACTGTAGTAACCAATTCACTTGGTTGCTGATAACACTTGTATCTTCAGAACTTCAAACACGAGTTCAGTTTCAGTAATATTGTTACTGAAACCCCTCAGGCGGCATAAGGAAAACCATGGAGTTAGGTTTGTCTCTCCTATGCAACGGGCACTAGGGTGCCCAGCGTGGCACCTTGTTTAGGTCACCTCAGGTTTAGCTAGGCCTTCGGGATAAGTATCTTTCGTGCCCGCCACTTTGCTTCTTTTCGTTTCTCATGCCTTATCTAATTATTCCTCATCTTACTTTTCTCCTTAACTCGCTGTTTCTATGCGCAGGGAATTCTGTGTGGGAACATACCTGCGCATGGATTCTACGTTTTTTAAAGCCCATACTGAATGCTTTTTTTCGCTCTCTTACAACACATTTCGTTTGAGTAGGGCGCTTCAAACAAATTAATAATCTAATGTTAGTGAAAGGGAATGGAAATTCTAGTAAATAATATTAGTCTGTCGGAACATAATTTCAGGCTAAATGTTTTTGCTTCGTTTTTCATTGAACAGAATTATACCACGCTGAAGTTATCAGAAGTGGAAACGAAAGACCTACCGCCAGCGGAAATACGTGTACCAATTACACCTTTGAGTCACTTGAATCTCACGTTCACTCAATTTTCACTGAACTTTAATTGACCCGGAATCATCTAATGACGCGCCTAGCACTCGTTACAATAAACACATCCCTATTTTTCCATTCACACGAGCAAACTCTGAACAGATGTTTACTTCGAGAAATGAATTCGTAATGGATTAATAAAAGCTGACACCTCAGTATAAATCCACGGATTAGTTGAACATCGGAACGACAAGTCGGAAAAGACTAAAACAGAACGAGTGCTTCAGATTGACGTCTGGCGTTCCCGTTCACTTGAAACGAACCGAGACAATTGTCCTTTTCTAAAAGTCATTCCCACACGAGACGTAGTCCAGCAAACATTTTCATTACTATGTATGGTCTAAACACGTTATTCACTCAAAAAGTATTGACCCTGTGGCCTGGAATCTAGCTATATTGAACAAAGCACATGAAGTACCAGAAATTTTAGCACGTCACTCGCTGAGCACGATCTACCCGAAGAGAGAATGTGATCAGAAGAACAAGGCTCATTTTAATACAAACCCAGAGCAGCCTCGTTTATTCTCCCATTAGTAGAAGGAGCTACGGCTCTCATAAAAAACAAGGATTGATACCATTACATCATTTCACTCGGTGGATTTCAGAAATCCTACCCAACTAAGAGTGCTCCCGCCCCCTACACACTGATGGAATCATTGATACAAGATTAGGACACTCACCCCCGAGGGGGAGAGTCACATCGGCAGAACTTCCAGCAGGGAAGCTCAGGGTACATTTGAATCTTTAAGAACGCTGATGACAGGCTTACTTTTATTTTCCAGTTCCTTAAGAAAACTATCGAAGAGCGGTTACCAAAAGTTACCAATTCATGATCTGCCACAATGAAAATACAAGAGCAATGTTTCACCTACTAATGACAAGCTCTCTCGGAAAGAATGACCATGAAGTAAAATAGCATTACAGAGAATGAATCACACAAAATTACACGTTTAACTAAATACGCGATGACGAAAGTATTCGGTGTCACGACGCAGTGTTGAGTCAAGAGCATTCTAGGAATTGTTTAAGCATCTTTAGTCGGACAGTACAACACTCAAGAAGAGCAGAAAACACTGAACTTATTACTAACATTACAATTATGTTGAATCTACTTTAGCTGTCAATGACGCTCATAAAAGATAAGTGCTCATACTTCGTTCATCAATGCATAAGATTCAACTCACCCGTCTTCACTCGCACTTCCATGATCAAAATTTACCACAAGAATACGATCACTCGAGTTCTTCTTCGTCACTAAAATACGAAGATTGCTTGTAACTTGGCGGCCTGGACGCGGTGCCTGAGCCGTCCTTGCTGGTGGTGGCGCTACCAGTTCTCTCGTTAGAGCTCATGAATTCTTCCTCCTCTCGTTGCTGTTGTGAAAAACGGATGGCGCTACTCAAACTTTCATCATCGGAATACTCATCGTCATCTTCACTGCCCTCGTTTGGTTTTTCGCTCGTCTGAACTTCGGTAGATTTGGGTTTGGATTTTTTTAACTTGCGTTTCTTCTTTGGAGGTTTTCTGGGACCAAGACTATTCTTCGGGCAAGAATAGCTCAGATGACCTAGTTCTCCACACTCATAACATCTGGAGAAATAAATTACATTCACTTCATTTATCACTTAGAGAATGAAATCCCTTTCCTTCCAGTAGTTTGTCTAATGAACAGGTTCAGCGTACCAGTTATCAAGTCTGACTTCAAACACCCTCAATCCGGTAGTAACGTTCACTGCCACTAACTCTAAAAGGATTATGCGGTGTTGAAAATTTATTCTGTGCAAATTGGTGTTAACCGCACAGAACGGTTATCAAAAAATTAAATTCTCAGTAACAGCTCCCTATTTACATGAAATGTGATGGAAAGAGAGCGAAAAGATGACCATTTGGTATGGACTGAAGAGAGTGAAGAGATGACCATTTGGTATGGAATGAAGAGAGTGAAGAGATGACCATTTGGTATGGACTGAAGAGAGCAAAGAGATGACCATTTGGTACGGAATGAAGAGAGTGAAGAGATGACCATTTGGTATGGACTGAAGAGAGCGAAGAGATGACCATTTGGTATGGACTGAAGAGAGCGAAGAGATGACCATTTGGTATGGACTGAAGAGAGCGAAGAGATGACCATTTGGTATGGACTGAAGAGAGCGAAGAGATGACCATTTGGTATGGACTGAAGAGAGCGAAGAGATGACCATTTGGTATGGACTGAAGAGAGCGAAGAGATGACCATTTGGTATGGACTGAAGAGAGCGAAGAGATGACCATTTGGTATGGACTGAAGAGAGCGAAGAGATGACCATTTGGTATGGACTGAAGAGAGCGAAGAGATGACCATTTGGTATGGACTGAAGAGTGAAGAGATGACCATTTGGTATGGACTAAATAGAGCGACGAATTTATGCACACGGTGTGTTCGCACACATAATTTCCTGTACATGAAAAAAAAACAAGTTAAAAATGAAGAGGACTAAATAACAAAAGAGATAGCTAAGAAAGTGTAAAATTTATTTTTTATTAGTTAGTTTGAAGTACTCTAGCTACATGGAATGCGACTTCAAGGAAGCGAAAAGAAGGGACGAAAAGTTAAGATAGACGAGGAAGAAAAGTAAAGAATTATTAGCGAAGAACGTATGAAAAGGGAAAAAAGCAAAGTGAAGTTTCGAAGAATTAGCCAAAGCCGAGTTAACTTAACAGTGTTCCCCAGGGGAACAAGTCCCCATAACATGGAACACAGCTAACTATCCTAGCCCTTTTACCTTTGGTTTATTCTATGCCTTCTGAAGGATAAGAAAGTATGGAAATTGAAGGAAGTTAATGAAAACGAAAGATAAAATTCCCGGAGGCCTATCTATAGCTGAGGTGACCTAACGTTGCTCCCTCTGAGGCGCCAGTCCACATAGCATAAGATTGGCAAACCTAACTGACCTAACTAAACCTTAACCTAGCCCTGTTCGCTATCCTAACACTTTGACTACGATTCTCCACACAAATAAATTTCACGCCCACAAATATCTCTACTGTGAATTCAAAAATGAAGGATTTTGGTTTCACAAATTTGGTTACTCTGTTAATTTTCTTTCGAATCAGAACTAGCTTATTAGATTGATGAACACAAATTTGACGAAAACTCTAAAATTTGTATTTATACATGATGGTGCTTTCGTTACATTAGGTTAGGTTAGATGATCACGTGTACCATATATGACCCACTCCGGAAGCAAAGTGTCAAATCATTCATTTTATAATAGAGACTACCTTGAAAATAAAACACGTGATACACACCCATCAACAACGGAAAACACACGAACAATAAATAACATAGAATACTCACAATCCACATCTCAACGGAAATCCAAAACAAGAATTTAACCTCGACTTATCAATATTATGATAGAGGTTCGTCGGATCGCTGTTGCCACTTTCTGTGAAATCCCAACAGTCACATTTAATTTTAGTTCAAAGTGCCTTTCCAGTTTCAGATTTATTACAAGTTTGCACAGTACAATATTAAAGCAGTTAAAGTGAAGAGAATAGCTCGCGGATCTTACCTTGACTTGTCCGGGTACTCCTTCCTCTTGATGAACTCGGCAGCGCGGCCGTTGTCCTTGGCCATTGCGGCGGTGAGCGTCCTGCCCATGAGGGAGGAGTTGTGGGTGGCCGCGACGCAGGCCAGGGCTTCCGCACGGGTAAAGAAGAGCAAGAAGGCCGTGCCCTGACTCTTGCGGGTGGTCTTATCGCGTACTATCGTCACTCTGAGGTGTACCATAAGGAGCTTTCGATGAGCGTTAAGCTGAAGATGGGTGTGATAATTATTTACTAATACCAACCATTCTGTGTCGTCAAAAATTCTGCGATACGGTTACTCGCGGCTTCGATACAATAATTGGAAATTATTTTTTTGTCTCTGGTAAAGATTAGCCTCAAAATATAGACATCGGTTAAGATTGTTGAATAGTGGGGTTTGATGCAAAAAATAAAAAATATTTTCTGCATCAGAAGATCACAATTGTGTCTTCCGGGACAAATTTTCATTAATCAATAGCCAAAAAATTATCCTAGCTCACATACGCATCCACATCTTCGCTCTTTTTCAACATCACAATTACGTATTTACTCGCCGAAAGAGTGTACTCCAAATATAATTTTTACTGTACCATAGAAACCTTGCGCTATTTGCCCTTCGTGTACGATTCCTGAGCTCATACCAACTTTGACAGATTTAGCTAACAGGGTGCGGGAAAATGATGACTCNTATATATATATATATATATATATATATATATTCAGGAAGTACAAATAATTTTCTTAATACTTCATTGCATTTTACTTTTATTACACCAATAAATGTGTACGATCATTTTGCCGCATCCTGTTTAATAGGAACTTAGCTCTCCCTTGCGGCAAGGCTGTTTCTCTGAGTCTAGTGACGAAGGAATCAGCACAGCTCCACACAGAAGTGCATTGTGTGATTAGTTGATTGGCCTCCTCTTTTCTCACACGAGTGTTCACGTGGTTTTTCTTTTGCAATTCACACGAAATGCTCGCACATTTTTTCAGGAAACACCTAAAGAGACATCGAAGTTTCAAGCAGCTATGGAGCAGCTTTAAATCTTCCCCGAGTTCGCGGGCAACGGCCATAGTCGTAGGTCGATTATTATAGGTTCGAGGTGAAATGAAAAGTTCTTTAGCTATAGTTAAACCCACTTGGAATAGGACGAGTAAAAAAATCCCTTTAACGCTAAAATCGTGATGATTGTGATAACAAGTGACTACTCCCAGGTAAAAAATAAAACCAGCAACAAATCAAGTAGATTTTTACGCTGTTGAGCGAATATGCGAGCAAGAAAGAAATTTTTCATTAAAATTCACAAGTCTGAACAACTCAACACTCAACATAAAAGGAGATTAAAGAAAATTGTACCGTCGTAGTCAACCGAGTCAGCTCACAGGCAAAGATCTAAAATCAACGAAACTTTGAGGTGTTCGGCTGTGAACGGCGGACCTGCGGGCTTTGGAAAGTTATGTTCCTACTTGAGAAGTTATACGCATCTCTGCCAGCATGTTGAGGACAAGTTCTCAAGATATACTGGTATAAGGAAAGCTATTTAAGAATAGGTTCAATAAATTTACCATGCACTGAGGGAGGTAACACTAAACGTCTCTATACTATGATGCATCTGTAGAGGATATCGACCGAGCTCAAGTGTTTTTCACGTTTACTCATGCCACGTAACTAAGGAGAGAGTCTGCTGCAAACCACATTTCACAGGTTCAAATCATAAAAATTTAAAACTGTGGAATGAAAACGCGACGGACTGTCATTGTGAACTAACATGATAGATAATGGACGTTGAGAATTTCATATCGCGATGAGTAACTGGACAAAAGATCAGAAATTGGGACGTAGAGTTTCACTCGGATTTGCATGATCGATATTCCAAATACAGCTGCATTTTTTTCAAAACCCGCAGTCTAACTTGCGTTTTATATGATTTTAGAACGAACAGTCCGTTCTTCTTTCTTTTTTTTATCGAAATGAATGCAGGTTCATGCTATCAGAGAGTATAATATGAAGGAGTCTATACAATTCTAAACGGAACATATTACGTGCCGCCTCACTTTTCGTTTCATCAGTAGCAAAACAAAAACGAACGTGGACTGCAATTACGACACCGACAAACGAGATACACAATGTAAAATCAAACAGCGGTGTTAGTTCACTGAATTTCGTTAAGCCATCGACAACCGCCCAAAAAGCATCAGTCTAGCAGAAGTGCAAGCTTCTTCGTTTCCCCACATTAAGGGTCTTAGAATCATAACGTACAAGCGCACGCCCCAGTCATCTTCCAACCAGGCTCTGTGTACGAGACATGACGTGCTCCCTAACACAACATCTGCCACTACGCTATGTGAAACTAAACTACTTCCACTACATGGAACAAAGCCATCATTCAAAATATGATGATAAAATGCAAAGCTGAAAGAGATCCATCAAATACAATAAAAAGACAAAAAAAAGACTTTGCAGTATATTCCTTCCAAAACGGACTTCTAGTTTCAGCTGACAACTTATTATCACACCAGATAATAAATTATCATGCAAGCATCATATGAAAGTGTGACGCATTCCTAATTAAATCAACATTTAAAACATGGACAATGCCAATAGCGATCGTAACCCATCACTACTTAAATAAAGTTAACTTAAAGATAAAATTCATCACGAAATGCCAACAAATATGAACATCATATTGACTGGACTTGAAACACAGCAGAATTCACTGTGCGCACGCAGTCCCATCCTTCATTGGGTTTAAATGTTGTCTCCTCCTCCTGTTGCGACCGCCGCCGCCACCGACTCGTAAATCCTTGGAGTTGAGTGGCGCTTCCCCCACGCGCACTACGTTCCTCTCACCCAAGAAGAAGGGCAGGCGCCGGAGACCAAGGAACGGCCCGTGAGGGAGCTGTTTCAGCTCCTGCACCCAAGTGTCGTCGGCATAGAACGTGAAGCATCGCGCACGACGCGGCGCTTCAAGATCGCCTGCTTCGACACAAACACTTGGTTGCTCGGCGGCAGTACAAGGAGCTGGCTTTTCAGGAGCCTCTTCGGTTACTTTAGGAGCTGAACTCTGAGACAGCAAGCTTGAGTCGTTGCCGTCTTCCTCTTGATTTGTTGGAGTTGAATTTTCATTGGTAGATAGGTCTTGTCGAACATTTACTTTGCTCCTTCCTGAATGAAAAACCTCTCGAGTAGTCCCCAAGTTCAAGGTGGGGTTGTGGATGGTGAGGAAGCGCATGAGCCCAGCATGATTATCAATAAATCCACACTCTTTTGGTACTAACATCGTAACTGCAGTCAAACCTGTAATTTCGTTAGCAAGACAAGCTGAAATTTTTCTCCCATTTGGGAATTTTATTTCTTTTACTTTTTGGATAACCCAATTTGAGGTGTACTGAGTCAGACAAATTATCCAAACCTGCTTTGACCATGACAAGAAACTGTTGCAAATTTTTAGCTTTGGGGTGATAGTCAAGTCTTTGTACATGAACTTTTCAAGCCATTCATTAATATACGCAAGATCCTGCATGGACATCCTATGGCTTGGGTTGTCCAATTCCATGACACACACAGTGATCTCCTCTGCACCCACTGGCGGGTTGCTCACGTTAGGCCATGAGGACATCGGGTTCGCTGCTGGAAAAGGAGCCTCTTCTGAATGACCATTTCCAAGAGTGTACAGGTTATCTACACCTAACGAAGCAACAGGAAAGGATTCATCACTTTTGCCGGCATTACCGCTGGCTAGGTCAGCTACACTTTGCTGGAGCTTAGTAGCAGAGAAGTTTTTCAAATTCCTAGTAAGTAATTTCTTCTTCCGTCTGTTCTGGCTCCGTTTTAGTTTCTGCTTTATTTTTCGAAGTTTTTCTTTGTCCATGGTTTCATCGTGTTGATTGACAAAAGTGTCATCCTCTTGGATAGCATTAGTCTCAGCAGGCTGAAAGTCCTCCATATCCCCAGTAGCGTGCAACTCCAGGACATCAGCACTGGCAGCCGCAGGAGTTGATAGTTCCGCACCAACTTCCTCCATAGCTCACTCGCAGACCTCAACAATGGCGCCAAACAAGAACCGCAATGTGTGCCTCAATAAAACTGCCTGCACAATAAAAATGAACATAGAACTAGACTTCACACAGCCACTTTGCCAAGAGTTTAGCGCGAATTATACACATGTATCTTGCAGGGTGTAATTTTAACCTAATGTATTATTTGTTCATAGTAGGATCTTCAAGAAATGAGTCCATAAATCCCTAAAAGTTACTATCAGTTGATTGCAGGGCTCCTTGTTTCCTATGAAAAAAAAGTTTATTCCAAACTCGGTCACATACAAAGTATATAACTTTTGGTTTTTCATACCTATATATATATATACCTTTTGGTATGAGCAAGCAAACCTCTCTTCCCTTTACTCAATAGGCATGAAAATGTTAGCCCTTAGTTTCAGCTCAATTTCTAAACTTACACCGCGTGCATCTATCCATCTATGGAAGTGTACACGAGTGTCAGATGCATACAAACATGGGCTCTCATTTATGGCTCCACAGTATTAACACATACAAAAAACTGGCCACAGTGTAAACAGAAAAATATGGTTATGTGGAAGCAAGACTACATTGACTCAATATTAAGAAGACATAAAGCAACATCACACAGCCCAAATGTCTAATGTGCCAGGTGTTGCTTTAATAGAAATGATTTTATTTATAAGAGCCTACATAAAGTTCAGGAACTGATTACAAACAACATTTTATGATGCAAAATAACGTAAGTCCTCAATGCAGATGGTATGCAACATACATCACTGGCTGACTGGTTAGTCCACAAACTGAAGACTACAAATACAAAAAATGAAGCACCATTTCAGTTTTATTCCTTTTCAATGATAAAAAGCCAGAACTTTAAACAGTAGTGTGAAGAATTTAAACAGTACTACTTTAATGATGAAACTTCACACTTCCATCATATGACTATACTCTCTGATAGCATTCACACAATACTACTCAAAAGTCAACAAAATATGTATACAACATTTTAAATATGAACACCAGAAAAAAAATTTTAACTTACTTGACAAGTTTTCCAAACTTTTCAAATATTTGATGGAGATCTTGATTGGTGAGAGAGAAAGGCAAGTTTGAAATGTACACAGTTGAGCGTGAAGGTGCAGGAGAGGGAACAGACCTACTTGCACGATGCATGCTGTACATTACCAGAGGCAATTCTCAAATTAGGTAAATTGCTATTGACACTGTTTGAACAAAGCCATCATAATTTTAAATCTGTGACACAATTCTTTGGTTAATAGACAGCTAATACTTCATAAAAATGATTACAAACAGCAAAATTAGGAAAATTTATAGCTACACATCACAGAAGTGTCCTGTGATTCAAACACTCTTTAACTCAAACACTTCCCCTGAACATGATGAACAAATTTAGTCCTTTAATCTGAACATGGTTTTGCAATCAGAACCCAAACAAATGCTGACCATTGACGCCAACCTGCCACTGAGACTGGCTCCCAACGGCCAGTTGAAAATCTGCCTATCACATGCACTTCTTTGCCATGAACACCTTACTCTTTTTGTTGTACTTGAAATTTTTACATATATGTATCCTTTAAATTAGCCCTCATTTTGGCTGTCAAGAAAGTGAAAAGTGATAGTGCCAGGTTACAAGCAGTGGAAAGGTTACGTACTGTGATATGGAAATGAAGAAATAAATAATGGGAAAATATGAAGGAGTTTGCATTTCTGACCTAGCCTCATAGCATAGGATGGCAAAATCTATGATTTCCACATTTTAGAAGCACAAAAAGGATGCTGGTGTGGCTAGAAGTGTATGGTAAATCAAATAAAAGGCTTAAATATCAAAAAAGGTTGAACAATTACACAGGAGAAAAAGGCACTTTCTGGACACAAGTCAATGAAGGACTGGTTGCCTTTAATTGTGTGTAAATGCAAGTGGTGCCTAGAATAAACCCCTTGTCTATCACTTAAAAAATATAGGGTATACAAGAGGAACAATGAGCATAACGTACATTTGCAGATAT
This sequence comes from Orchestia grillus, assembly GCA_014899125.1. Classification (NCBI taxonomy): domain Eukaryota; kingdom Metazoa; phylum Arthropoda; class Malacostraca; order Amphipoda; family Talitridae; genus Orchestia; species Orchestia grillus. Next base: position 17,238 of record VOMN01037778.1, read on the forward strand.
GCATACAATCTACTGTTTTCAAATCCAAGCACCATTGTAATTAATTATTTGACATCTGGAAGGAATCTTTAGCCTAATAATGAAAAAAGAATTTTTCCTCAAATTTTGCTCTCATGTGAGAAAGTTTTTCACATTTAGGAGGGATTTTCATTGTAAACAGATATGATTCAGCTTTCTCTCATGTGTTTAAAAAATTGAAAGTCCACATAAACGAAAAACTAAATGTTTGAAAATCTTAAACAATTATTGCTTCAAAAATCTCCAACCCACTTTTGTTTTCTGCACTGAAACATTAAATAAAATGTGGCCTGTCATCCCAGCACAATAATTGTATACATAAACTTTTTTCTAACTATACAAAAAACTGCCTTTTTCATATCTTTTTATCATAAGTAAAAACAAAATATAAACATAATATGCTTATTTCATCCAGTTACATCACTACACAAAATTTAAACAAATTCTAATTTTTACAAATTAGTATGATTCCTTTTAGCATAGCTATGCTGCAAATGATCTGTTCACACCTATGCACAACAGCACAAGAAATTCAAGTAAACTTCTCAGCACATTGGCAACTGTAGAGACCTGCGGGAGGGTCAGAATGAAATACCTTCTGTGTTTTAAAAAGTATTTGCTTCACTGCAGCCAACTGCCCAGAGCATCCTATTCATTCTACAGAATGCATTTGGTGTCATTTGATAGGAATTTTTTTCTGACATGAAAAACTATTATCAGAGTTTAAAAAGCATTGAAAAGTTTATAGAAAGTTATTCAAACCATTTCCATACTAAAAATAATATAATGATGCACTCTACAGAAGTTAGGACCTCATTCCTACAAGTTTTGACCACCATTATCTTGCAGATTATATTATGTCAAACTAACACAACAAGCCTATCTCATCTTAATCTTGCATTAAACATGACTAGAAGGAAGCACAAGAATGGGTCAGCATGAAACAGAATGTACACTATACACTAATTCTGTACAATTTTCCTCATCATAAACCTAAAAAAAAGGTTTCTGCCACCTAGAAAAAAATACCCATTCAATGACATCAAAAAGGAGGCTGTACAAAAGTACAGAGAACAAGAATCTTTGCACAGCTTGTCATACTATAGAAAATATTGACAGTTGTATAACTTTCAAAAAAACACTTATCCAATGACATCAAAGGGATAGATGTACAACAGTACAGGGAATAAGAATCTTTGAGCAGCTTGCCACACTAAAAAAGATATTAATTGACAATTGTATAACTTTGTAAAGGAAAAATTGTTAGATTTTTCTATTGTCTAGTTTAGGGTACCCTAAATATATAAAAATTTACTGGTGCTTGCATTTCACTAATTCTATCAGCTTCATGACTGAAAAAGGAACATGACCACACCTTCAAACATGCCCCAGTGGAGCCGAATTAATACTTTGTTCAAAGTAACATTTTTAAAGACCATGAATTAGCAGAAATTACTACCGACAGTTAATTGCAGGCTTAGGGGTCTCTAATGGGCCACCAACCATCCTTTACCTCATTCGTTGAGACACAAAAATATGAGCCGTTTGGCCTGTGCTCGATTGCTTAAATTACAGTCAGACCCACTTTGCAGACTTAGCTCACAATTTGAATATTCACATTTGGCTACCAAAATTGTTATGAATTATATGAAAAGGTTCTATGATCTACAAATTAATTTCAGAAGAGAAGTACCTAGTTAGTTTACTGACTATAGGATCAATCAGAGGCACAAGTAAACTACATTCGTCAAACTTTTCATACATTAAACAAACTCTATCAAATTACATCAACATCTTTGAATTAAATTAAAACAAAACTTCTTGTACTTTTACATTCAATAGCAGTTCTTACAGTGTTTTAGAGCGCGTGTTGCATATGACAACTTTTTCGGCGTGGATGCTTTATCACTTTTCAAGCATATTAGTTCCGCTTCCGCAATTTATATTTCTTATTCATCTAAGTTGAGGGATGTGGTCTGGTCCCTCTAAAATTACTTGTCTTTGTGAGAAGAAACCCGTTGGACCTAGGAACTTATTCTACAGATGAACCAGCAATGGAAGTTTTCAATCAGATGTGAATGATTAGATTAAATTCCCCACAGAATTATTTGCTATATAATTATATGATAGTTACAGAGGTGGGCAGTAGCGCGCTACATGTAGCGGTAGCGGTAGCGGTAGCGGCGCTTCAATCTAGTGGGTGTAGCGGTAGCGGTAGCGCCCGCTGCATATTTAAGTAGCG
>VOMN01037790.1:0-12430 GCA_014899125.1 Orchestia grillus
TCACACAAGAGTTATTATTTCGTGTGAAGAATCAGGTTAAAAGCAATTAGATTAGTTATTTGATTTAATTGCAACTCCCTTGAAATAATATTTTTTTTTAATTTACTTGCGCTTGCTATAAACGTCATAATATCGATTATCGAATTTACTTGCACTGAATTAAAACAATACGGTCGATTATTTAATGTATCACTCAATTCAAACACGATATAATGGCTTTCTTAATTTAACTGGGCTAAATTTAAACGTAACGTAATGTTGGGCCCGTTCAAATGGCCGATGTGCAATTTCAACGCAGCGTAATGGCCTGAAACTTGTGATGTGACTCCCAAAGATTGCCGCTTTAGGAACAGAATGCTTTGTGAATTTCAGCAGACCGCACTGCACAAGAGCTCAGTAAGTAGCATTAAAATCATCGCTTCAAGTGAGGAGAGCCAAGGCTCCTGCAACAGCGTGTGATTATAGATAATTATTAGCCTGTCAGGGTAAAGTTCCCCATCTGCCTGTAATGGAAGCTAAAGAAAGCGAAAAGAAGGAACTATTTAGCACAGACCAAAAAGAAATGTGAATCTATGCATATGGTGTACATCCACACAGAATGCAACAAGTTTAGAATGAAGATGAAAAAACGAATAAAAATACCAAAAATGGTGCTGTCATTCAAGGACACAAACTGGGCACGAAAAATAAAAGTTTGGAAAGCCTATCTGCAGCCGAGATAACTTTGAAGAATCAGTACCATCAGAATATTTATCATGGTATAAAAATTACTTCCTTCCTACAGTTTAATACCCATACTAACAATAACAATGCAGAATAATGTTCATAACTCGTCATAGAAGAGGACTGTAACTAACAGCAGTCATTGAGAGGAGGGCACCCGGCTTACGCTGTCCTAAACAACAGCCTAAAATCAGGACCTGGAGAGGTCATCGCTGAACTTCATTTATTTCTGACTCAAGTTGAAACGCTAGAAAAATTTGCAGTAAAAGGAAAATCTTTAGAAGCAAATTTCGCCAATGATTTTCTTGCGTGCTATAAAATGAAAACTTCTAGCATTTAAAACCAGGCTCCAAAAATCACGATAAATGCAATGCACGAGTCCTCGGGGACCTCAATTTCGCCGTCATCGTAAACGTCGTCATCGTAAACGTCATCATCGTAAACGTCATCATCGTAAACGTCGTCATCGTAAACGTCGTCATCGTAAACACCGTCATCGTAAACGTCGTCATCGTAAACGCCGTCATCGTAAACGTCGTNAACGTCGTCATTGTAAACGTCGTCATTGTAAACGTCGTCATGCGACGTAAATGCGACGTAAACTTTCAAAGACAAAGAAGTTACTAGCGAGACGTACAACCTTTCAGAATTTTTAAAGGCCGTTTCGCTCCAAGTTCAACTCTTGAATATAAAAAGAGTCTAAGTAGATAAATCTTAAGACATAAAGATTACAGTCGACTCCAAATCACGTGCAAAAAGGCTCTGAAATACTTTCCACAAAATAAAAACACGCGTTAAGAAAAAAGTTGCATAAAAACATAGAAATGATTTAGTATTTGTTCAGAATTCTTTCAGCCACCTGCCCCATTCACCCCCAACATGCTCTTGTTTTCAGGGAATTTCTTTGCATTTTTCCAACAATTGACAGTGCTTAGGCGTTTTTCTTGCCGGAGCAATGATTTTAGAAAATTCTCAGGAAAGATTTGCATTCTACCTCGCAAGAAACGCACCCACCGACCTTCTAATGCGGCTTTAACGAGCGGCCTTCTCGACAGACCGGACCGCTCAGACCAGACCGGGCCGCCCAGACCAGACCAGACCGCCCAGACCAGACCGGACCGCTCAGANGGCACCGGCACTTAGGTAGACTGCAGCCCACTGAGATGGCAGGTCTGCGGAGCTCATTGGAGAGTAGCTCGCTTTTTTACTCTTCATATGCCTTTACTGACCAAATAATTTCTTCAGGAACACTGCATTTAAATTTGTTTGAAAATTAGGTTAGATAATATTTAGCTATAGTTTGTTTATAGCTTTGCAATGAACATCTTCAACTTGGTTAAATATTGATGCCTTTATTGATCAGCCTTATTTCATCGATGCCCTGTTGGTATTTTCCAATTTAAAGTTATTCCTACACAGCAAATCATTGCTCATCCAAGCTAAGAACGCATCCTAACTTCAAGTCCAATCCAACCTAGGGCCCGAAGCACGATATTTCACTAAGCGAATGCAGTTTGAATTTATTCTCGTAAATATATCTCGTGGGCCCTTTAGTCCTGTTAGAGACTGGCTCAGCTGCGAACCTTTCGTACTCTCTAATAAGAAAAGATTCCTCGCTAAAACTGTTGCCAGCGTCATTGAGAGCAACGGTTGGGCTCACGAGAAATCTTCTTCGATTAGCAGCACACGAAATCTACTCGTGCTTCCCTTTGTTTCTGATCCGAATCGCATTTGGTGAATTATTTACTGCAGAGTTGAAAGCGTCGCTTTCGTCCAGCAATGACGCAAAATACGACTTTATGACAGGCATACGCAAGGCCGCTAGAAATACAGCCAGATTTTCTCTCGAGCTCTCAGAAAGATTCGTTCAAAGCCAGCAAGACTTCAAATTCCAACAGCAAACTCAAAGGACAATGCATGACGCTCGAGCTTGAAGATCTGGCTCACCAGCGCCGGTTGATCTCAGTGACGTAAAAAATAAACCAGACGTCGTAGCTATCGAGTGCTACTTTTTACTTAGGGGTTCGTACTAAGTACTGTACTTCCTTCTTAGTTCTGTAACAGCTTCGTACTTAGTGCTGTAACTTCTTAGTCCCGTAACTGCTTTGTACTTGGTACTGTAACTACCTAGTCCTGTAATTGCTTTGTACTTGGTACTGTAACTACCTAGTCCTGTAACTGCTGTGCACTTGGTACCGTAACTATTTAGTCACGTAACTGCATTGTAACTGGTACTGTAACTACTAAGTCCTATAACTGCCTTGTACATGACACTATAACTCTGCAAAATGTCCCCAACTGCCAGTTCCCAGCGCCCACCTGGCACTCTGCAGGTCCCCAGCCCCGACCCGCCGCCCATGGTGCTCGTAAGGGTCGCCGTCGGGGGGCAGGTGGGCACCCACCAGCGGCAGGCCGTCCTTGTACCAGCGCACCTCGGCCACAGGAGCCCCCAGCACCACGCACCGCACCGTCGCCCTCGAGCCAGCAGACACCACCTCACGTTTCAGAGAAATTTAAAAATCATTCGATCTACCTATCTATCTACCTATAGTATGGTACTAAATAGTATAGTTTAGTGCTGAAACTCTAATCATCTTGGTTGTTTGTTTGCTAGCTTATTTGTAATCGTGCACACTTTTCAGTAATACCATGGGGCAGAAATTCAAAACTCATCTGAGTTTTTAAATAAGGAGTTTTTTATCGTATCCTGGCTACGGTTCAATGAGACTAAAATGAATGAATTATTTTCTTTGACATTGCATGTCGAGTAGAATGGGATACCATAAAACTGAATAGAGTATGGCGACAGAAATGAGCCAGGTGGTCCATTCTTGGGCTTCTTTCCAAGTGCTGTGGCGTGAGACACCAATCACGCACAGGCAACTGATTAGACCTGGATTAGGAAGGCAGGAGAGATCAAAAACCAAACAGTATAACTGCCACATGTGAGCTGTGACCAACATCAGTGTTACTTACCCAATGCACCTCTGCAGAGAAATTAAAAAAACAAAAGGCTTTCAGAAACAAAGCGATAAAACCGTCGATTTTCATGCACAGATATCAGAAAGTTTGTTTTAACATAAGAAAGAGGACGTTTTACAATTTATGATCATATTTACCAACCTTCATTAAGCATCACCATTAATTTACTGATATTAACCTAGAATCAGTAGTTTTATACCCTGGGGTATTCCCTAATTGTATTGACGATTTTTGAGCGTGTTTACGGTGCCAGCGGAGGCTGTGTTTTCCGGTAGTTTGTACCATATTCTGACTATTTTAACTGAAAATAAATTCAGGGCCTGAGATGTTTTGAAAGATTTCACATACACGTTTATGGCCGTTATTTTTGGTGCGAACGTTGTTTTTTATTCTGAAGAGCCTCTCTGCGCTCACGACGTTGAAGCCATTAAGATATTTGTAGGTTTCGATTATTTTACCTTGCGGTCTCCTTGGTTCAAGTGAGATGAATTTCAGCGATGACGCTGTTCCTGGGTGAAGGCACGGAAATCAAGGATCATTTTTGCTACTTTAAGCTGAATTTGCTCCAAGTTATTGATGTATTGTTGCAGATTAGGAAACCAGAGTTGTATTGCATGTTAAAGATAAGGTCGGACAAGCGCTTCATAGAGAGCAAGTATTATGTCTTTGGACTTGTGGCCAAAGTTCCTTACGAAGAAATCGAAAATTCTGCTCGCATTCTTGACACGTTTTTCTTCTTGCTTGTCATGCTTGAAGTTGTTAGTGATAGTGATGGCAAGATCTCTTTGTTCTCCTGCTTCTTTGATAAGCATGGTGCTCATAGAGTAATGGAAATTTCAGTTATTTCTTCCAACGTGCATGACTGAGCATTTTTCGATGTTGAAGCTCATCCGCCAGGTTTTGATCTGTTAAAGTATACGACTGAGGTCGGTTTGGATGGTTATTCTGTCCCATTAAGGGAACCTCCTTTGGCAGAGTTTCGTTTCACCTGCGAACTTGTTGAATTTACTGATGATTCCGCTGTTCAGATCATTGATGTAAATTCTGAAGAAGAGTTGGCCTAGGATGCTTCAATGTAGGACTCCTGACGTTACTTCTGCCCAGTCGCTATGCTTCTCACGAACCTGTACTCGTAGAGTGCGACCAGTGAGCCAGTTCCGTACCCATCGTGAGTAGTTGCATTGTATGCCATGAGCTTCAAATTGTGCCACAAGTCTCTCGTGGGGAACGTCATCAAAGGCTTTATGAAATTCGAGGTGCACGTACGGCTCTTGTGCTGTCGCAGATGCGGTTGACTTCTCCAAAGAAGTCGAAAAGACTCGCGAGGCGCTGCACTCTCCTTTGAATCCCTGCTGGGTGTGAGCTATCAAGTCGTGGGCTTGTAGATATCTTGTTAGCCGGACACTCATTAACTTTTCCATGGTTTTACTGATTACTGACTTTAGGCTGATTGGATGATACCTATTAGGACCTTGTTTACTTTCTTTCTTAAAGATGGGAGTGATATTTATTTGGTAAGCACTAAAGAAGAATCATTCAAGGCTCAAACGTGACTTTAAAAAGTGACCCAACGGGTTACGGGTGAGCCAGTTTTCAACCCAAACTCAGCACTGAATTTGCATGGCTTCTCCACAGAGGAGAAGAACAGTCTCCGAGGTTCAGGGTTTTAAATGCCTCTCGTATGAGAGAAAATCAGTTGCAGACAGTGTCACGGGAGGGAAAATTAACGCATGAAATTATCAAACTTTCGGTTATGTTATCTATATAAAGATGGTGAATGAACTCTTTCTGTCATGGAGATCGCAAACGTTACAGGAATTTATCATTTTTGTTTTAACCTATTCTAAGCAGTAATGAATGTTCTTAGGATGTGTACTCAAAAGTGTTCATAGTGCACCCATCATACGGGAATTGTAACTCGTACTCGTGAGCTCGCACTGAGATTGTATGTACATTAGTCAGTTAAAATTTTCTAAGGTTCTCTACCCACACGAAACGAGATCCGAAGCGAGCGAATAGAAGGGACCATTTAGTTTGCATTACAGAAAACGGGAAATCTATGCACATGATGTGTTCCCACACAGGATCCCTTGCGCATTAGAAACAGCATGTTAAGAATGAAGAGGAGAAAAAGACAAATAACAGATAACGAAGAAGGTGTGAAAATTGAAAGAAGAAAAGTGGTCATGGAAAACGGAAGTCTCGTCAGCCTAGTTAAAGCTGAGGCCATCCATAGCAGCGAGCTCCCCTAACTAACATAATCCTGTAGCCTAGGGCTTGAGCTCTGCTCCCTGGGGGGGGGGGGGNTAGTCAAGTTCTGAAAAATAAAACGATTCTCAATGCTTCACAAGACTGATGAAGCGTGTTATTCAATCTTAGGTACTCTCGTCATCATCAGATAGTTTTGAGAAAAAGGATGAATTCTCATAGACTTCAAAACGCAATCATTTACCAATACTCAATTATCCACAACGTTTAAGTGTAATTTCCATACATGTGCAGCGGCGTTTCAAGGCTTTGTTACTCGAGACTGATGGTTACGACTCCCAAATGATAGGAAACCTAAGATGACCGACTACATGGTTCAGCAGTCAAACATTTTATTGTGCAGCGTACGCAGACACTAAAAAAGCTCTGCGCGTGTCAGGGCAGGGGATGTGAGACGACTTTGCAAAATGGGAACAAGATGAATCTGTGACAGTTTGAAACGCAACACAGCTGCAAAAATTACAGCAGTTTCTAGTATGATACAACACTAAAAGAACAGAAGTTATCAGCAATGTTTTCGGATATTTCTAGGTTTCCAACAAGATTTTTGTCGATGAACACCTGCTTCTTCACATCAAGCTAAAAACAAACGGGACGACAATCTTGGCGGACTTCATAGCTTTATTTCTTGTACCATTTCTCTTCGTACAAAAACTCAAATGTTTCGTCGGCCTTTGAATAAAATTTATACGAAAAGCAGCGTTGCAATGTATCTAACATGATCATCAGGCTGAAAAAACAAATGGCAGAGAAACTGTACATCAGCATGATGATGATGGTAAAAGACACAATGGAGCGTTGCTTTTTATGGTCAAGTGCATTTAGTTTTTACTAAAATAACTACGAAACATTTGTGAATTTCAACACGCAATGAACTGAAACAACTCAGCTAAGGTTGAAAAATCAAAATAAGCTTTTTGTTATCGAGGAAGGCTCCTACGGTAGATATATTGAAAGAAACAGAATGACAGACATAAAAAATTTCACATCGGCGTGGGTTTTATAAAGATACCAGTTCTTACGAGCTGATCAAACTTTGCCAAACAACCAAAAAAAGACAAAAATAATAAATCTATGCACACTAGCGCTCCTTTCACCCAGCGAGAGAGCGCATAAGATTTTTCAGAAACTGAATATAATCAACCGCAAGTGAAACTGCAGGCAAAAAATCTGGAAATTTTGCAAAAATAGTAGGACTAATTACTCGTGAATATACGTGTCTAACCTTTGGAAAAGCAAGGCGGAGTGGATATAGCGAAGAATCGCGAAGTTCATCTTTAAATTGAATAAATATACAATTTCTACCTCAGCGCTGTGAACTTGCAACGTGGTCTGGCAGATGGTCCCCGCAGCCAGACGGTGCTCAAACAGGTGGTACTTTTGGCAACCGAAATGCAATGCACTTTTATTTAGCTTAGGTATTTTTTATACATTTCACATGCCACAATTCTTTTAGTTATCGACTTGCTCTTGAGCTTTTGAGTAAATTCAGTGTCCAAAACTTCTGCACGGTAAAAAGCAGACAAAAAATATCGTAGAATCCAGAATGACTCACTAGGATCGAAATGCGCTGACGCGGGGCATAGTGAAGCGTTCACCTTGCCTGACGACCACCTTTATTCTTTTATTCTCTATTTTTTTATTTGTTATTCTTTATCCCTTATTCTTTATTCCCTTATTCTTTATTCCTTATTCTTTATCCCTTATTCTTTATCCCTTATTCTTTATCCCTTATTCTTCATTCCTTATTCGTTATTCCTTATTCTTTACTTTGTTACGTAAGTAAGACAGCTTTCACCAAGAAAATAACGGCACGAAAGCCACCGAGAAACGACGGCAGCGATAAAACCATCAGTTAGTTTCGGTTGGTGGCTTCTCTTCAGCATCCAAAACCAGCCCAGCAGCAGGCTTTCCAGTCAAATTATATTTTCTTGCTCCTAATTAGCAGAGGCAACTGACGGCAAAGCAGGCAGACGGCAGCCACCGCAGTTGCATTCGCTGGCCTGACGTCAGTAAACATGTGTGTTGAACATGTTTCCGGTGATGTTTTCGAATCTTCCTTTCTATAAACATGAGCAACATGATTGAATCCGTAAGTATATAGAAAATTACTTAGGTAATGATGAAATAAAAAGAAGTTTTCGATAGGTTAGCCTTTTGAAAAATTCATGTACAGTTCCGTCCCTTGGAATGAGTTGAAAGATATAACTCCTTGACTTTGGCCTCGGCTACACCATTGTTCTTTTCGACATTTATTCATCGTCTTTGGCTTTCGAACTCGTCAAATTTCACAAAAATAGACTGCATTTTGAAGCAAAGTTGTTCTCGTCTGGGACCTTTCAGAAGACGCCGATTTGAAAAATAAACTGAAAACGAAATCGAATCTACAGCATCCATTAGGCACTCGGAGGGGCCCGAACAATAAAAATAAAATAGAAGACAAAACTGCTGCACAGAATTCACGGTAAGAAACCGTTGAATTTTTCGTACCTTACAGTTCTGTCGAGCTGGGAATTGTTTGGAATGCCGAGGGATGAATTCACGGAAGCCCTATAATTTTTGCCTGAAGTTTCAGGACCGAAGTGAAATCTTCTTTGACTGAGGTCTAAACTTCACTGAAAGCCTATAGCCCAAATGTCATGATACTTTGTACCAATGTATTATGACTATAGATATTCATTGGAGGAATTGTGGCAGCTGAACCAAAGGGGAGGTTCCTTACCCCGCCAAAGCAGCAGTGCATCACAGTGCGGCAACAGGGAGCGCTTGCTGAGTGGTCGCAAGGAGAATCCGACCTCCCAGGCTACTATTTTCTTCCTAATTCCAAGTTCTTCGGAAATCTCAGGGCAAAAAACCATGGGATACAAACAGCCTCATCGGGAGTTTGCTGAATGGAGTTTCAAACGAGCTAGAAAGAAAAAGAAGTGACGCAAAAAGCACGGAGTTGCTGATAAGAGTTCGAGAATGAGAGAAAGAGAGAGAGGAATCTTTGCTCCCAAAAATAGGCGAGACATAAAGATCGGCCCAAAAAGAACGGACTTTAGATCTGCCACCGATTGGAGCACTGGAAAAGTTCAAACGAGGCATTGGGACTTAACTACACAATTGAAATTCAGGTCAGGAAANTGATAAGCATTTGAGAACAAACTCAAGATTATTGAGAAATTTATTGTAATTTGATTTGAAAGGGGTTACAAATTTACTGATCGCTAAAAAAGCAACCGCATTAACTGTGTAAAAAACTATACTATGTCACTCTAAACTATAAAACGACGTGTTCATTATTGGTACAGTTGTAGTCAGCGTCAGCCACATACTGCGGCGAGACAACTCGTCGTCTCCACACACGCATTGCAGAGCACAAGGCAGTCTCGAGTCGTACAGGTGGGCCAGATACCAACCCGCCCCACAACAGAATTAGAGATAATGCTTCACACTACGACCATCCTGTTCACGAAAATCGTCCCAAAACTGTGGGCCTAAGCAGTAATTTGGATTTAAAAGCTAGCCGAGAGCGCTTTAATTCATGAACTCCAACCATCTCTAAATTCTAAAGAATTTTCTGTGAAATTGAACATTTTAAAATAAGTGCAGTTTATTGGTTACTACGCCAATATTTAAGCTTGTATTATACATTTATGCTACCTTGCTTTGTATTTCAACCTTAACAGATGATTTCAATTTTTTTGCAGATTCGCTCTACTGATGATGAGCGAGACTATGTTTGAATGCTCTAAAGTAAAATTATATCGTAGATGAGTATGTTTTTACATGCCTTGGTGTTTATATTACCTAAAGTGTTTAATTCAAAATATGAAAGAATCGCGTTTTAGTAAGTTGCTTTTTAAACAGCGTGTTTATGATTTAAGTACAAATTATACGAAAACACGTTTTTTCCTCTAAATTAACGTTCAGTAAAATCATGAATGCTTTCCAGTAGTTTTTAAACTGCATGGAAAGTAATAGAATCTCACTCCATTGCAATACTTGGTTCATGAGAAGAGTATCCCTCGTACATCCGACATCGTTTGTAGAGGAAGAGGTTTTTCAGTCTTTCGCCATCACCCGCCATCATGACGAGAGATACATCGGAGCCAAATGCGAGAGCACAAAATTACCTTGCCATAACGTTGACACGTGCATTCAGATGATAACTGCCAAAAATTTTTGTCATACGAAAACTATGCAAAAAAAAAAGTCGTAGGCACAACCTGGTATCAGGCACAGAAAATTCCGTATGAGAGCAATGTCATTCATTGGGTTACAGTGAGAGAATATGGAGACTTTCTGGGGTACGAATGAACAGAACTTTGCATGGAAAAAACATCCGAGCCAAACTATGTAGAGGCTTCGGCCATAATTTTAACGACGGTGTTCAAAAAATTAAAGCCTTTCCACATTTTATACCCTGAACAATACTTATAAATCTCGACCTTGAGGGATTTTGAATTAATTTCAGTGTTGAGAAATCGAATAGGCAAACCAATGTATTTTCCACACTAGTCCAGCCCCGTCCAGCGACTAGTGGCAGGGAGTGTGACCATGTCACGTGGTGCCCTGTGACGCTTGCTGCGGGATTATTGATTTAATTTAGACGTTTTGTGAGCGTGTAGTATTTAATTTAAAATATTTGGTGAGGGAATAGTACCTTATTTAAAGTAATTGGCAAGTGCGTAAGAGAATCAATATTTTATTTCAAGTTCTTCTTGAGGGAATTGTTTTGTTTCAATTTTCGGTGAGTTCATACTATTTTATTTCTAATAATTATTGAGCGCATACATAGGAGTGCTCTCAGATCGAAGTGGGAATTCCTTGCTATCTTAATAGCAATGTCCGCCACTCAGAGTTGATAGTTTCATTATTTGATCATCACGCATATTGTTAACGATCACTAGCGGTAAAATAAAATGGTTTGGCATTGCAAGCGGGTCAAATCATTATTTCGATGCATGTAAGAGGAAAGAGTCGTGCTCGGTCAATTCTATTTTCCACCTTCACATATCGTATATAAAAAAAACCTGTACATTCGGTTAAGATTTATCTGCTTGAATTTTCACGGAACTATAATATATGGATCTTATAGTTTTTCATTTCTAGCTAATGGCACTCTTATTTCATACAGACATAAGAGTGCAGTTAGTTTTTCGCACAAACTCGACCCATCCGCAACCGAAATCTCACCTGCGACTTTGGATGCGCCTCCACCTTCAGCTTCTGCAGGACCCGCACGGTGTACGTAGCTTTGTCAGTGCCAGCGGCGTTGGCGGCCGCACACGTGTATTTGCCGGCATGTTCTTCCCGCGCTCTGCGAGACCCCAGGATGGGACCTCTCACCCAGAGCTCGCCACCGCGCCCAGAACTCGACATAAAACTCGAGTATTTGTTCTCACGAGCGTTGCTGTATCGGGTGTCAGGGTGGAAGCCACCACCTGGGCGGCGGTCGTCGAAGCTGTGGTAGAAGTCTCCGCTGGCTGCCTTGGGAGGAGATCGCTGGTGGGTGACCACAGAGCTCGAGTATTGGGAGCCGATGCTCTGGGACAGGCCACTGAAGTCCTCACGTGACCAACTGTGGGGAAAGATACGATTAGAAATGAGATGATTCGTGTCAAGTAGGGTACCATTTGAGTCGAATATATTCTATGTTCGTAGTAAAATTTCCAGAGATGCACCCATAAATAAATAGGCATTAATATCAAGATTTAATGACGCGTGTTTTTGTTACCAATGAGCAGGAAACCTTCCTCACTTCCTCTCATTCGCAAGGCACAAAAATGTGCCGTGGGCCCAGTTGCGTAAATTACGCCAGGCTTCAGCTCCCTTGAGTCTATTTTTCAACCAACGAAAAGAATCGGCCACCAATTCGGTGGTTGATGACTAACGAGACAGGTGATGTTTCTACGGATGGATTTTGAGTTCGACTCGCCGTCGGGAAATTCTCGAGCAATTCGTGGCAGAAAGAGAAGAGGGACGTGTTCTCGTGAAATAAAGAGAGGAAGAATGAATGGTCGATTGATGATCAAAATGTTGATCGTTTATTTAAGTCACGTGCGATCTATTATTATCAATCCATGAAATAATTTCATTTCACTGATGCATTTCGAGCTCTCTGCCTGCTGGCTGTACCGCGTATGGATTCAAATGTATTAAAGAAACCGCAGAATATTCTTGTCGCAAATTATATTTCTGATACATAAGACGTACTCAACAATTAATTTCGCAAACAACTAGCAAGATTCCTTAAGATACGAACCTTGTACATTATTGAGCAGCCCTTCATCGGTTAAAAGAACAACGGTTTCGTCCCATAACGACGCTGCTGGTTTTTCGTTGCTAGCTAATACCACTCTTATTTCATTTATACATACGAGTGGAGTTAGTTCTTTGTGCAAAGCTAAATGCAGTGCAGTAATGAATATAATTTGCTCGATGCAGAATTACTGTAAACGACATGAGAGGA
>VOMN01037799.1:0-14443 GCA_014899125.1 Orchestia grillus
AAACATCTTCAAAATCCGTTAAAACATCCAATGCAACTCAAAGTTGCTAAAAAAGTGTTCCCCAGTGTAATAATTTATCTTCAATGATTTTTAAAAATAACTCAGATGACTCATTTCAAACAATGGTTGATAAATTCCCCTTTCTCGCTACCGCACTCGACGACGTCTTACTCTTCACAAAACACCCCAAAAACTAACAAGACCTTGCGTTTAACACTAATTTACGGGGGTGATCCATACTGCTTTAAGTCCCCCCCTCCCCTCCGCCTCCTTCGCTCGCTAAGCCCTTGCGTTTTTTATAAATATTTAGAAGATTAGCAAGTTTTCAGTCAGGCCATAAGAAGCTTCCTGAGTTTTTCACTCAGCTGCTGCTCGAAACTTCGACCGTTTTTTTTTTCGTTCAAACTCGAGGTCCATTAATGGACTAACTTGACCTTTGAAAAGATAATCCCGAGCGAGGTCCGTCTGACGGAGATACATGGATTCTGGAGGAGATTTCTTGAAGATTTGAGAGATACTGAATGTTCTTCACTCTATGATGCCTGGCTGAAATAATTTTTCGATTAAATTCATGGTATTTCATGTGGCTGTCAACAAACTCGTAGCACATGTTCGTGTTTGGGACTTTGAAATCTGGAACACACGTGATTGTCATGTCTGGCTGACAAGCCACATGGTTAGTTGTCATGTCTGGCTGACAAGCCGCGAGATTAGTTGTCATGTCTGGCTGACAAGCCGCGTGATTAGTTTCATGTTTGGCTGACAAGCCACATGGTTAGTTGTCATGTCTGGCTGACAAGCCATGCTATTAATTGTTCACCGAATGCACATTGAGCAAGGAGGCACTGTTTAAGAAATAATAATTCCGATATATTATTATTCTAAAAACCTAATTAGAAAATACTTATTCTGACACAGTTGACGTACAGGACATCGCCAGGCTTCCATTGCTTCTTAGCTACTAACGCGTGAGTGTGAGGTCTGTGTTTCCTTCCCAAGGAAAACGTTCCATAGATGCGTAAAAATGCGCTGGTTCAGCCAGGATTCGAACCCTTACTTCGCAGTTGTCAGTGGAACGCGCGTTACCATTACGCCGCCGAGCCCCCAGAGAAAGTAAAAATTTTCTAGCGCTGTTTTCACAGCACAAAACGTATAATAATGTGATGCACAATGTAAAAATGCACTGAAAACATTGTGTACATGCTTCGATACTAGAGTACATTCCTATTCCCAGAGCATAAATATTCCTATTCCCAGAGCATAAATATTCCTATTCCCAGAGCACAGTTCAAAGAACTCCACGATGGCGACGGATATCTAAAGTCTTGTTTTTAACTAGAAATGAACAATAGCAAAATTAGAATTTCATAAGGACGGCAAAATGGGATAAACAATTTTGACTAATTAGCATGACGTATGTCCACATACATAACATTACAAGCCCACATTTTACTGTTCCGTTCGTTGGCTCAATTCACCGGCCAATTTGTATTAGAATTACAGAGTTCGATGTCGTGGTTTTTTAATTTGTTTTATTCTTTTCTCCATTCAAATTTGATTCGCAGAAATCGCTGCTCGTGAGCTTCTTTAATAAATTCAAATTCATTTACCGATAATTTCATCTTAAATTCCCTGCGTGTGATGATGCTTATGACATGGAAACTCCGTATGAATGAAATACTGAATGCATCAGAAAGAAAATTGGCAAGCTTACGAATTTTCTTCCGAAAATCGCTCCATTTTTGTACAACGCTCAATTTTTGAAGGCTAGGAAAACTCAGTGAAACTTGTTGAATGCAATGAATTTAATTTTAAAGCAGTAATTTTACTCATTGAAAAATCGAATGTTGTATACTTTGTATGTGCCCTATTTTCGAAATAAACGATTTTCTTTCTTTTTTTTCTTTCTTCTTGTTGATTAACAAAAGGCTTGTTTTTCACGAGTGCCAGGCTTATTCCTTCAATAATAGGAAGTTCTTCGTTGCGTACGACACCGAAAAATGCTCATTGATTTCATCATCACCAAACTCTGGGGCAAAGTAGGAAACGAAGACACGTTCCGTACTCCCGGTTTTCTTTTTTTTAATTAAAATTAACCTGTAACCAAATAGTTAAAAACACAATTTTTATTGCTTTAAAAAATTAAATGTATCTTCCGGCTTACGGTGGAACCTCATGGGACGATTATTTTTCCTGCAATTAACAATGGCGATTCAATTTTCTTCGTGCTGAAGCTGTTCCGCGCCGTCAGGCCCGATGGAGCTACAGATCTCCGACTCATTTTTCATTATAATCACAAAAAGCTTTCGTGAACAAAGATCTTTTCGATACCAATGCCGACTTGGACTCGCGAGGGCTACCCTGGCATGCGTCTCAGGAATGGACGAGAGGGTCTGTTTTGAAATGGCCTTTGGGACAACAGCATGCTGGAAAACTGATATTGCATGTCGGTTGCTATGCATGGTGGCAATATGTGTCATTTTTATGCTACAACGCAACGCATAAAAACCCATTAAATCCGTATGTTTTTGCAAGACAGAGTATAACAAGTATACCATCCGTCAAATTTTCTTGAGAATCTTTTGAGAACATCGTTATTTTGTCTCTAAAATGACGACGTGACCCTATTTCAGCACCAACCCTTCAGAGGCAATATTCCCTAGAGACTCTCACAGCAGACAATACAACGCGAAAGACATCCTGACGCTTCCCATTTCGGTGTAGGTCTGCATGTCTGGACCCATTTCATGACGTACATTTTGCTCTGAGGGCAAGAACGGATGCAAAATACTACGCCTGTTATTCGCTTTTCAATCTGCCAGCCTCGTCTGAGACGTGAATGTGGCGCGACTGGGACGTCATCAATAATGGCACCCAGTTCCGGCCCCCTCGGACCGCGCCGACAGCCCTGCCGACATCATTGTTGCATCCGGGGAGACATGGGCTCTGCGACGACGGTTGAGGAGGTGGAGGGGTGAGGGGAGAAGGGAGGTCGAGAGGGAGAAAGGGAGGAAGGGAGGGGGAGAGGGAGAAAGGGAGAAGCGAGGGGCAGATGGAGGGGGAGAGAAAGATGAAGAGAGAGGGAGAAAGGGAGAAGCGAGGGGCAGATGGAGGGGGAGAGGAAGATGAAGAGAGAGGGAAAGAGACACCTGGAGAAGGAGAGGGAGAAGCAGATGGAAAGAGAGAGATTTGATGAGATATGATCATTGCCGAATCCTGCTCGTCCAAGTAACGAGTAAAGTCATACACGCACGTCCGACAAGTTGGCCGCCTTATTATACACGTCGTATTTAATTTTCCTTTTCCATGGGAAGAACTCAACCGAGGGATCTCGAACCGGGGCTTCCTTGCGAGGAGGCCACCGCGCTACCACTTGCGCTACGGAGCCACCGCAACTTCATAAATAAACAGTAATTTCCAGGGAAGCTGTTTGAGCAGCTCAACATCGTCTTGATTAACATATGCAAACCTAATTCATTGCCTCTAGCTGTTGAGGAGTACTAAGCGGAAAGTAAAATGTTACCCGTACTGAATCATTGAGTTCTTATATTAATTTTCAAGTTCACTTGAACTCTCGACCACTTGGACCGAAGTCGAGCATCTTGATCACCAGGCTTTCCTCTGGACTATTCTATAATGATTTATACGATTAGTTTTCAGCATAAGTTTTACTTTTGATGAAAGATCCTACAATTATTTTACTTAGATCTACCTGGTTTCACACCTAAGATATTCCGGCATGTTTATAGGTTGATAAGTCGATAGCTTAACATTTTGATAGACTGATATGTTGATAGAATGATATGTGGTTTTACTGATATGTTGATAGAATGATATGCTGTTTTACAGATATTGATAGATTTACATGTTGATAGACTGGTATGTTGATAAACCGATATGTTGATACACTGATATATTGATAGACTATTCTGTTGACTGATAGGTATGTGTATAGAGTCTTCAGATTCCTTACAAGATATTATACAGCTTGTAAGTACATATGCAGTCCGTAAAGGGACACTGTGCCGCGCTGCACGTCTTGAGAACATCTCGGGAGCGAAGAAACTGAAAACACTCCCCTCTTGTGAGTATAGTTTTTCATATCTAAATAATGCTGTTCCCAGTAAATTGACGTAAGGCTAAGTTAATTTCCATTGAGTCAAATAGGAGACTATGTATACACATATTTTTAATCTTCGCTGTTTTTAACATCACGATCTCAGTTCGCCTCGATTTCGCGCGATAAATTCTTCCCTCAGGTCTAGTCACACCTTCCATTAATTACTGCCCTTGGCAGGGTGTGAAACAATTCTTTTTTATTTTAAAACATAGCTTTCGCCCACAGAAATAAAAGTATTTCTAGAAATATTTAGCACAGAACGACACCATCCATTTCGATACCTCAGGCAGCGGGTCCAGCCAACCTCAACTGAGTCGTAACTGCCCAGCCCTGCTCGTTATTGGGAGCATTTTTCATCGATTTATTTTATTTCCAGGGCAGCGAGTCTATTTCTCAGGACAGCTCCAGTCGCCACTGACTGTCGAAATCAACATTACAGCAGCTCGTCAGTCTTCTTGATGCGATGATTCGTCTTTCTGCCCCCAGCGGTAGGTCGACCTGGACAGGCTGAGGCAGAAGGGGCCAAAACAATGCTCTTTTTAGCATTAGATAAAGCAGCACGAAATCGTTTATGATTCGGTTTTGCTTTGGGATGTAACTTTCACATGTTTTGGTTTGCCCACTAAAGAGTGTAATTTAGAATATACTCATTAATTTAGTTAAAAACTTCCCTTTTGTCTTTCAGAAACGTCTTGTTTTTCTGCCCCACACCGTGTGAAGTGGACACAGTAGCGAAGGTACCAATTGCTTTCATACAATGCATTTGTCTCCAGTTTTACTTTCTATGGTACAACGGCGTATTGCATGGGGCGTCAGAACTATCAAGGGCTAACTATGCTATCTGTGGAACTATCCGACGGTGGTTTCTGTGCTTGGCCGGTCAAACCATCCCATTGTAGATGCAAAACTTCCCAGTCTTGCTTACTCGGTTGGTTGGTCCTTCCGTCCGTCTCTCTGTCACGCGCCTAAGAATTTAGGTAGGAAACAATTCCTGGGTTTGTATCCCTAAACTAATGGCGAAACGGTCATCGATAGCAGTCCGAATCAGTGATATTGCAAATAACATTATTTCACGTCAGAGTTACGGTAAATAAGAGGGCATTTTTAGAAATTAACGTCACTTGTCCCGCCGTTTTTGGCGGGTCGCGTGCGCAACAGATAAACGTAGGTGTAGATGCTCTAGAAGAAGAGGTGAGCTGGGCAGGCAGTTAAACAGCAGAAGAATGCTCGAAAGCAAATGGAATTTTCTTGAGACTCGCTCAGTTTAAATTTTGTTCTCTGCCTTCCAAACAAAATTCAGTTTAAATGTGTTTTGGAGAAAATGGCAGGCCAGTGGCTTGAGGAAAATGGCAGGTCTGTGATAGAATAAAATGGCAGGTCTGTGATAGAAGAAAATGTCAGGTCTGTGGTCTCACACTGCCCACCGGCGCTGGACAAAATTAACATCCACAGCGAGAAAACATAGCGATAAAACTGATTCTTTATTTCTGCCATGATACTGCAGAGCAGAAAAGAAATACAGTTTCTTTATTTCTCTCTGAAACTTAAATAATTAAAACTCTTTTTCTATATCAGCCAGCCATGACTCTGAAGAACAGAACAGAAATACAGTCTCATCATTTTCACGATTCTGACAATATGAGAAGTTTCCTCGGAGCTTCTCAGGAGTTGCTGAGGACTTTTAGTACCTCAAGGAGTTCTGGAAGCGCAAAATGCGCGCTCTGCAAATGTCTTTCTGTTTAGTTTAGCCTCTTAGCGTTATTTAGATTTGTACAAGTATTTAAAAGACCTCAGATATTTAAGAGGTCACATGTAGTTAAGGGGATACAGATATTTAGGAGGATACGGATAATTAAGAGGATACAGATATTTAAGAGGGTACAGGTACCTAATTAAGAGGCCACAGATATTTAGGAGGATACAGATATTAAAGAGATTGGTCTTTAGGAGGGTACAGATATTCAGGAGAGCGCAAATATTTAGGAGAATGAAGATATTTATGAAGTGTGCTGGCACATGGTCGTGTTGGAACCAAATTATTCCTCGGTTTCTTAAGAGAACATCTCGCAACAATTCTGGAAATACCTCATAGCGTCCGAAAAAGATCTCGTATACAGGACTATTGACGCTTTCGCAAAAATTACTGGAATTTCTTGTGTCCTCGCGCGAGTACGGCAATCACCGCGCAGGCGCTGCCACGCATGCATCGCAGCAGACAGACGGAATTTCGGACACCAACTGTGAACACCTAACTTACATTCTAATTCTGCATACTTTATTCAAAATAATAACCTTATTCTGCCTTTGACCTTGTATTTTTCTAAATAGACACTTATTTTAAATCTCCGTAACTTATTAACGAAGCATGTTTGGACATGCTTCCATAGAGTAAAATGTGTTTATTTAACCGAAACCAACCTTGTGGTAAAGTATGTTCAAAGAACTCTGATACACCCCCTATGTTGCTGAGCAGATATTTTGAGCGAAGAAGTTCCGTCGCACGAAGCACCTGTATTTTTGACGGAAAGTAAAAACATGAATTACCGTCGATACGCAAAATATCAACATAATTCAACTATTTCGCGAGGTTGATTGAAAAAAAACTTTTACTGCCGTTTGGAAAACCATTCGGCTGATAAAACTGTCGTCAAGTTGCACTCCATCACAGCCCCACAACTTTCAGGAGCTGGCTTCAAATGACACGGGAAATAATAGCTGTCATAAGAAGGATATAGAGTGGGTTATAAGGAGCAAATAAGATGATAAAGTGGTCCATTGCTGGAACCGATCTAGCGCTCTAGGCGAAGGATGACTGTAGAACGATTCTTTGCTAGAACCGATCTATCGCAGTGTGCAGGGGTTGACTGTAGAGTGGCGATTGTTCATGAAAAAATAATTTTGCCCACGAAAAATAACCAGATACATGTTTGTAATAGCGAAAATGAACATGTATTTTAAATCCAGCCACAAAACACCACAACCATGAAATTAAGCGAATCTTTCCGTCGCATCTTCAAATTATTTTGACAGCGCGATCCGAACCTTCGGGTCGTCCGATCCCAGACTTCTCGTCCACTTCCAGCCGACCTCTGAGCGTCGTCGAGTCGCCAGCTGCAGCAATCTTCCAAATTTCGTAGATTATTCCCACTCGTTCCGAATTGCCACCCCGACCTCGACTGGAAAGCGTTAAGGTGACCCCAGGGAAAGGTTATTGCATTTGTGTTCCCAATTGCAGCCTTCAGAACACCGTCTCAGCTACCATTCCGACAGCAGCACACTGTACCTCCAGCACAGCGTGTAAGGTGGCGTGTGGGGGCCGCGTGTGAATTTCTTCAAGTTAAAGCTGTCCTTTCAAAGAACTCAACATCGGCAGTCATTGATCATGATGAAATTGACGTTTGTTTTCCCATTTCCAGCAACCCTCTTAAGCGATAAATACTCATCAGCGCTAATAATTGCGTGTGATGGTAAATGCGAGAATTTTTTTATTTACAACAATTCTTTCATACACCAAACGCCATGTCAGTCCATTGGTGCGTCAGCTCTCGTAACATACCTGCATCAACGAACTCAAATGTAGATGTAAATGGACATCTCACAACGTTTTAACAAACTTGACGCGCCCACCTGCACAGAAGAGAGATCTGACTGTAATTTATGGAATCCAACTCTGAGATCGACCCAGTTTGGGGTATTCAAGTTTCCCAAACGTTCTTAAGTCCGTAGACAAGAAGTTTGTAATTGTTCGTGATGATTCTTCCAATTTTCAGTCTCGTTTTCAAACACAAGGAAAACATCAATGCAGTAATAAGCCTCCCCCGTTGATATACCACGGGTTTTCAATCATGCTGGAATCAGGCTTAGAACATTCAAAAATTTCGGATGAATTTAGTTTTGGATTAATTGAGGTTTGAATAAATTTACATTGAGTTCAGAAAGCTTTTATTTTGAAAGTATTCACAATTAGCAAAATTATTGCTGATGCTGCTTACTCGAACAGCCGTACCCTGGGCACGGTAACTCTGTCAGTGCCATCGACTTCTGGCACCCGTACAACATGTGCCTCTTCTTTACCCACGTTACTTCTTCTTGCCCACCTTAGGCGGTTATAACAGACTTTCTCTCCTGTGCTGTCATGTTTCTTTTTCTTTGTTGCATTCGTTCACAGTTCCGATCAGCTTAAATTGTTGTTTTTCTTCAGCCCGTGACTGATCCCTGCCCTTCTTTCAGCCCTTTCAGCCCTTCGGCCCTTTCAGCCCTTTCAGCAACGGCCGTCGTTCAACCCTTTCAACAGCTTTTGACTGCTCCCAGCTATGTCTTTACCAAAATTAATGTGTTGATTGTTTTAAAATAAGATATTATCTTAACCTTGAAAGGGTTATATGTTTTATACACTATAAAAACATGTCTCAGGTTGGTGTTCTTCTCACGTTCTTTCAAACGTTGTCCCATCGCTTCAACCGACTCCGATGTACAGTTCTGGACAATTTCGAAAGCTGTTATTTTGTAAGCTTCCACTAATAAGAAAACTATTGGAAAACTATTGCTGATGTGGTCGACAGCCGCACCCTGGATAAGGGCGTTAGCTCAAGCCTATCGGACCCGTGATGTGACCGTGAAGTGGACGATGGTATTAATACAATGGCGTTCAGAAAAGACCGGGCCCCTGTAAATCGTGAAAAAATATATCGTTTTTAAAATTAAAACTACATGCCATTGGAAAAAAAGTTAGGAGATTTTTTAAGTATCAATGAAGTTTTAAAATTGCATCAACAATAAAAACCTAACATTAAAATGATTCCCATCCTGCCCAATACGTGTCATAGATACAGTCACACGTAAATATTCTCACAAAGTTTCTCTTTCCCAAGGTATGTAATTTTAATCATTACTTTAATAATAGGATATTTATTTAGGATTTACAGGGGTTCGTGGAGTTAGTCACAAGCAGTAGGATACGAAAAACGTCTTCATTTCTAGCCTCCTTCACGCCCCAGTTGTGCTCCAGTCAGGCATTGACAGTAGGAGTAATAACGATGGTTCAGTATTCTCAGTCGAAACTGTAGTGTCTGAGAAACCCACGTTGCGGTCAAACAAAAAACCAGCCTGACTTGAATTTTTTACGGAAGTTTTCAACAAAACTTGATTCAAGTATGAAAAATTGTGCATTTCTATGAAGATTCTTGGTTAAGTTTTCTTCAAACTGAAATCTCTTGTGTACCGCTCTTTGAACTGCCTGTTAATAACTTTATGATTTGAAGTTAATACTCTTTAGAACATATTTTTGATAACAACTGAAGGGTTATACCTGCACATATGAAAATTTCGGAAGCGTTCATTGAACATTTCCAATTTCAACAACCCTTTGCTGACACACTAGTATTCTTTTGTGTAACGCCAAATTTGCAATGTAGTTACAGTGAACGAACGTTCAACGGAAATAATTACACAGTGCAAAATATAATTACGACAGACCTAAGGGCAAATCTTACAACTAAGGGACAAATAAATAGGTAATGAACATTGAAGCATATTTAAAGATAATTGATGGGCCCTCGATAATCGATGAAACTGAGGTAGAACTTTGTTGCCTCACCCAGTATATATGATACCACGATACCATAAACCCAGTATATATGATACAACAATACCATAAACCTAGTATATATGATACAACGATACCATAAACCTAGTATATATGATACCACGATACCATAAACCCAGTATATATGATACCACGATACTATAAACCCAGTATATATGATACAACAATACCATAAACCCAGTATATATGATACCACNGTGATGTTGGTGAGGCCGATGCTGTTATTGATGTTGGTGAGGCCGTTGCTGTTTTTGATGTTAGTGAGGCCGATGCTGTTGGTGATGTTAGTGAGGCCGTTGCTGTTATTGATGCTGGTGAGGCCGTTGCTGTTTTTGATGTTGGTGATGCCGATGCTGGTTTTCGTTCACCAGTAAATTCGCCGAGGCTGCGTCTGATACCTTTCTTCTGTTGTCTGAATTCTAGCGTCAACTGTGTTTTAAACGCCGACTGTAACTGTGGCGTCAACTGCAATTTCAACCTCAACTGTATCTAAAGTGCCAACTGTAATATCAGAACCAGTTACAGTTTCTGAGCGAGCTGCCGTTTCATCTAAAACTTCAGTTACAGGGATAGAGGCAGATTCAGCTATATAATATGAGCATCAAGTGCAATTTTAGCACCAGTTGTAAATTCGACTCCAGTTATAATTCAAGGGGACCGTCCCGTTTTTTTATCTAGAGCTTCCCCTGTGTGACGAATTTGCTTCAAGTATGGCACTCGTATGTAACTCAATAAAAGGTAGACATTTGGTCATGATAAATTTTCGTTTCTTGAAAAAATCGAGACGTCGCAAGTAAACAAAATTTTGAAAAATTGTTAAAGTAGTATCAAATCCACTATATTTGCTTATGAGAAGCAAAAGGTCTTATTTATTGCGTCTCAATATTCAAAGTAAACTTTGTTGGACTTTTTTTTATGAAATCAATTACTCTAATTATTTTGGAAAAGTTATGGAAAATTGAAATTTTGCTAAGTTTTTTTCATTCTATGATAGTTTGTTTTTTTCAAACGCAATAAGACTAATTTTCTACAACAATTTCTACGCGCATTGAAATTCCCTATCGAATGAGTTATATATTATTTACGTACCACTAAAACTGTAGATGTTTGTCGTTCAAATGCGAAAAATTCGAATTTCAAAGGAGAACCATATGTATATATAAATATATACACTTCCTAATGTTTTCATGCTATATAAATGAATGAAAAATGCGTGTTGAACCACCTATTTAGCTTTCATAACACTTTTGATGCCTCGCGGCATTCCTGAATGTTGGCACCAGATTTTGTTTGGGCTTGGGAAGTGGTAGCGAGGAGAAACCACTCGCTTTCAAAGGTCGATAAATCGTCAAATAAGCACTCCAGATCGATGCAGTTGGTCGTATAGATAAATTGTAATGCGTAGAATAGTATAAATAATTATTTATACTATCCTGGATATTCCTGTTTGATATCATATCAAACAGGAATATCCAGGATATTGTGATGCAAATGCTTATTACTTATTGAAAATTAAGAAAATTTGAAGAGAAAAATTTTCTACATATAATCAAAAGTTCCTATGGCTTCCGATACACTTCTGTTATACATTCTACTACAGTTATAAATACGTATCATACAATAATATAACAGAAAAAAATAGCTAAGTGCCCAAATTATACCATGAGACGGTCCCCTTGAGGACCAGTTACAATATCAGGCACCATTAGCAATTTCGGCCCCAGTGACAATATAAGCATCAGTAACAATTTCAGCACCAGTTACAATTTCAGCACTACTAGTAATTTCGGCTATAAGTGACAATATGTGCATCAGTTGCAATTTCAGCACCAGTGTAATTTCAGCACCACTAATAATTTCGGCTCCGGTGATAATATAAGCATCAGTTACAATTTCAGCACCAGTTGCAATTTCAGCACCACTAGAAATTCCAGCTCCAGTTACCAATTCAGGGCGAGTTGCAACAAAATGTTCGCCGTTTCGCTGAAATCAGCCCGCAGCTTCAAAATTTGACGTCAACACATCGCCATTACACGTCTTCAGTTCAAATGAACGTCATGACCTCGGATGTTAAATTGGAAAATTAATTTTTTGGAGAATTTCTTGTAAATGAATCTTTCTAAATCCCAGTGCTCTTACTTTCTATGCACGCTAGGTATGCTTGTACTGAGTAAATATGGAATAACAAGATGCATACGAAAACATTTTTCAAACCTACAGAAGCCGTCGTTATGGTTCTACATTTAATGTCCTTCAGCGTGAAGTAATTGACTTTAGTTACCCCAACCAAATTTAAGTGCAATACTATTCGCAACTGTTAGTCCTGCTTTCTTTATATATTTTATCTTTAATATGAAACGAAAACTTGGAACTCGTTAAAAGCAGTGACCGACATTTTTAGAATTTTCTGATGAAGCGACACAACACGGCAAAGCTCATGGCCCAGCTTCAGAACTCCTTCATCTGAAGTTACACGCGTAGAAAACTAAAAGAACATGCTTTTAAAGCTGATATGTACACATGATGGTTGTTCGAGATAATGGAGGCGAAAAGAAGAGCTCAAGAAACTTCTTTCGTCTTAAATGGAAGGAAACTCGGCAGGGGGACGCCTCTGAAGATCGTAGTAATGGCGCTGTTGGGGACCATTGCCCCCTTAGTCCTGACGCAACGGCACTGAGCCTCAAAAGTAAGGGTAGGTTGAAGGCTCAACGTATTCAGCGCTGCAATTTTTGAGGGTTCTACTTCCTTGTATTTCCAGAGGGGGACGTGCGCTTATTGCGCTCCCGTTGCCGAAAAATGCAAGCCAGTCGAATAATTTTGCCGGTCTTCATTTCTCTGGAAAACCAAGCGAGTGAAATGCCGGGCGGCGCTGGCAAATGAAAAGAAGGAAATGAAAAGTATACTCCACGGAGCTGGGGAAAATGGTGTAGGGATACACAACCACCAATGGAGCAATATTTTTTCGTCAGGGAATGCTTCTTTTCTTTGGAAAAATATTTCAGTTTTTCAAGGATGCATATATACCGTGAGCGTAACAGTTCCCAGGGAAAACGGAACTGTGCCGTTACACCATGCCCATACAAACTGTATCTGTGTTATCGGTCATCAAAAAAAACTACAACAGTTCAATTTTAATTTTCAAACCAAAAAACTTAATAACAACAGAACTGTAGTAGTGAAAGTCATTCTAAAAAATCTGTTCCAGCGTTATCGCTTTTCAAAGAGAACTGTGGTAGTGATACAAACTTTCAAAAAACTTTTGCAATGTTATTAGTCCCCAAAATATTAATATAACTGCAGCACAGTTATCGTTCCGTAAAACTCAACATAACTGTAGCAGTGTAATCAGTCCCCAAAAATCAACATAACTGTAGCAGTGTTATCCCCAAAAATCAATATAATTGTAGCAGTGTAATCAGTCCCAAAAAATCAACATAACAGTAGCAGAGTAATCACTCCTTAAAAATTAGCATAACTGTAGCAGTGTCATCAGTCCCCAAAAATCAACATAACTGTAGCAGTGTAATCAGTCCCCTGAAGTAACCAAGTTTCGGACGCGCCTCTCCGTCTTTTCACGAGCTGATGACCAATAATTAAAAGCTCCAACTCGAGCCTCCGCCTGGTCTCTACGAGCCAAGTTCTGATGAGATTTAGATCGCTTCAAGTAGAAGTGTAGAGCACCACTATCCGGGAACCATTCTCAACTCGTGCTTCTGAAGTGAAATACTTTCGTGGCGTATCTTAAAATACCATAATTCAGCAACCACTTGTACGTCATCCTCATAGGATGACTGATGTGCCCGATCACGATGATTTGCTATTGTAAATGGTGATTCTTGAGTTCTGAGAGCGCTTTGTTGTCAGCAAATTTCGTGTCACGGGAGAATGCGTATTGACGCTAAATGGAGTTTTTTCAAAGAAACTAGTCGACCATATCATAACTTTTGAAACCCAATTTCGAAGGATTACTAGTATTTAGATAGAAAATTCACCGAAAACTTCCGTATCACACTGGAAGCCTGTAAGAAAGGAAATAACAGACAGACAGAAAGTTACGACACAATGCAGTTTTTCTTACGGCACTACGCTATTTTATAAAATTCGTTTGGCAAAAGGAAATAGCGTATTCATTCAATGTTGCATTCTTCTCTGCCGCTACAGCCTATTCGTTAAAAAATCAGTCACAGTTCATCACCGCTAGGTTACTAGATGTCTCTTATGTCTCATATCTGGGCCATAATCATTATTTCCCATTTCTTTGCAACCAAACAAAACGAAAAAAAATTCACTGCTATGAGTTTGATTTTATCGTCGGGGCAATAAACTTTTACACTACGTTTCTTCAAAAACATGGCAACGATGCTCAACGTAACGTGAGTGCTCGAGCCTCATTCGAGCACCATTTGAAAACCCAGCAGTTTACGTATCATGTTCCTTTAAGACGAGTCAGGGAGTAACGTTTGACTGCCAGGAACACAATACAATGTTCAGAGAGTGATAATTTTTTGTAAGTAATTCGATATCGGGTGAGTTAAGTACAGCACTCAAATCACATGTGCGCTACTGCACCACAGACAACACCACACACACCACACCCTAAAAACAGCACTCCACACATCACAAACAACACGTCATACCACACAAACAAAATATCACACACTAAGCACCACAAATAACACACCATACACTACACACAATACTCCATACACACTATACAC
>VOMN01037805.1:0-20750 GCA_014899125.1 Orchestia grillus
CACCAATAGTAATAGCTAGCTAAAGGTCGTTCCGTCACAGACCCTAGTTTTAGTAACGGCACCTTCCCAGCTTTAGTGATGAATTAGCAGGGGCACCTTACCCGCTCTCAAGTGAACTAGTAAGGCCGCAGAACTCGTGGCTCGCTGTGTACACAGGACAGCCTCTTCACAAGCCGGTCCATTAGTCCGCAGGAGCACGAGCTGTGTACAGGACTGGCACACCTCACGCTTGCTCGGACTAGATTTGCCGACATCGTACAAAATGTTTCACAGCGAATCATAACATAACGAACTTTTTCCGCTTCACACGCATGCTGCAAGTCCAAGGTCGTAAGAAGTGTCTCCCACGCACAAATGCGTTTCAAGTGCCTCCACACAAAATGTGTTTCAAGT
This sequence comes from Orchestia grillus, assembly GCA_014899125.1. Lineage (NCBI taxonomy): Eukaryota > Metazoa > Arthropoda > Malacostraca > Amphipoda > Talitridae > Orchestia > Orchestia grillus. The sequence continues at coordinate 394 of VOMN01037805.1, forward strand.
GTCTCGACAGAAAATGTGCCCCCAGGCTGGCTCGGACTAACACAAAACCAGCCGCTAAATCTGCACAAGGCTTTCGTCTGCACCGAAGAACATGACGTCTTTCGCAGCTACAGAAAATCCGATTCATAAACATCGTTCCCAACGGCGGCCAAGCTGCCAGAGGCCCGCAATACGAATTAGGCACCAAAATAACCCAGAAATGACACCACCCGCAGGAAACATGATATGGTTAATTTTGTTTTCCACTATTACCTACAGCCGTAGGAATAGGAAAGCTTAAGCGGTAGGGAATTAAAATGATTTACTGAACAATATTCGAAATTAAACCATCGACCAACCTTATCAAAACCACCCATCAACTCAAACAAAACTCGCGAGCCAAACAGGAGAACAACAACAACAACAACAAAACAAGAGTAAGATAACATAAACAAAACAAGAGTAAGAGAACAACAACGAAACAAGAGCAAGAAGAACTCACGTGTAGCCCTCGAAGTCGCCGCTGTTGATGCACTCGATGAGTTGCTCGGTGGCTTTGATGATTTCTTGCTTGCGGGCTGCAGGTGGGGCAAAAGAATTTGATGAGAGGCATGCGTGAACGAGGTGGAAATGATGTCGCCCTAGGCTACTTATGTATGGTTTATGTGTGCGCATTGACATAGGTATTATATACTCGTTTATTCATTTATGGAAATGATCAGTTAATGGCAAGTTCGTTTAGAGGGCAGCTTCATAAAATGAAATCAAGAGGCATTTCACAGCAATAAAGTTTAGCGCACGTACAGGAAAAAAACTCCATTTAAAAAAAAATAAAAATAAAGAAGTGAAGGTTATCCAGAATGTAGAATACCATGCATGCACCATGTAAGACCATGCATGGTTTTGCATGGTTTTGCATGCATGGTTTTAAGACAATGTGGAAGACCATACATGCAAAATTTAGAAGACCGTGCACGCACCATGCAGGTGAGGGAGTGTCGAGGCCCAAGGAATACTTTAAAGAATCAAATTAAAAAGAATGGAGGCAATGTGTTTTGCACCGCACGACCTCCCTTTAGTTTCACAAGCGTTTCTTTATAATTACACAAGCTTTCTTTTTTCATAATGTACAAAACAACTCTGTACAAAATTCATTTAGTGTAAACAAAGCTGTGCATCTGTCTATTGAATGTGATCTACAGAAGTTCATTGTCATACTTTTAATACTGTAATTACTTATTTTACAGACATTTTTAGGAACAACTGATATCAAGTCATATTTATAATATTCCGTTATTCATCTTACAGAACTTTTTACGACTAGTTGAAGTCGAGTCGCCCGAGCACATGCCGAGAGCTTCATGCATCTGTTCCATCATTAGTACGGAACGCGATTTGTGTACAGCTACCAACAGTACATTAGTGTTAACGGTTAGTAGATTAACGCAGTTCATACTGGTACCAATACAAGAAGGATGAAAGTACGTTGACAATGGTAGAGGAAAAAGGGGGCACTAGAATAGTTTTTCCAGTGTTAGAAACTCACGGGTTAATACACCACAAAGATTCCAAAAAGTTAAATGGCGACCAATAGGGACTTTATGTCACTAGGGAACTTTTTAAATAAAATTCTCAATTTTCAAAGGAATCGACAAGGAACAACAAATACTAGCGAACTGGGGACCTAATAAAATCGGTGATTTCACAGGGATTACATGAAGTATTAATCACAAACTGCTAAGATGACATTGAGACTTGCAACATGATCTTGGCGGCGGTGCGACAAACCTCAGGGGACCTGACAATATTTTTTGTGCGCAGATCAGATTTGTGTGAGTGAAGGCTATAAAGAAACACATCGGGCAACAAACAAAACGAACATTGAAAGGAACATCTAATTGCTACCCGCAGGATACTCGATTTCGGAGGAGATGCGTACTTGAGGCACTAGTGGGCTCGGTCAAGTTTGGGAACGCCTAGGTAATTTGGGCATGTTCGATGAACGGACTCACGATCCACTCGCTAACTAACCAGCAGCGTTTTTCTGTCGCCCACCCCTTCTGACCAGCAAAAACTGCAATCGTTTAGTACTCATTGGAGCACTTCAAGTAATGAAGGCCCGTCAGTTACGGAGTGCAGAGGCAGAAACACGCCGCAGCAGCTTCAGTGGAGCAGGGTTCCCCAAGGAAAAATTCTGGGTTCTCAAAGCATTTACGTTTTCAGCTTCCCTTCTCACATCAATGGTGACCTTCTATGTAATTTCTCTGAAACAACGAACGGGAGAGGCGAAAGCAACTTTAATTTACCCAGTATTTTGAGATGGAGGAACGCTGCTTTAGACGAACCACGGTCAGGTCGTACTTACGATCATAGGCATTGTTGTTCCTATTAGCTGGAGACGAGTTCGTAGTAGAGAGATAAAGAACAGCGGAATGAACATATATCCGAGCACAGGAACTTACAAATAAAACAGTAATCGCTTGGTGTACACACCATCAATAAAATACAAAGGTGATTATTGCATTATTCACAAATATTACTCATTTATTTGCTAGGGATGATATATGTGTGTATATATCAGAAAAGGTCACACGACTCCACAGACAACATGTAATGAAGGCTGTATAGGAGCACCGCTACGGGCCATGCACGAGCGTATTGTGGGATCTGATCCCAATCAGGGTTGCGTTGTGGGATCAGTTGGAACAAAGATCAAGGTTACACATCACGATAACGACCATCAGAGACCGCTAACGGAGATCATCGCAATGAACGTCTCTCAGCTTCAGAAATCGACCTTTGAGAAACTGAAGCTCACAGTCCAGCAACCGTAACCAAAAATCAACGATACGAAGTTTTGATCCAGAAATGCTACGTCATATTTCTCCACTGCACGCTCATAGAATGGCTAAATGGAAGTAACAGTAGAACGAAGACTTCTGGAATGAGAATCTCTATCTGACAAATAAAAAGCACGAGCGCGATGGTGACCTCTGTGTATTTTTGACAGTTTCCATCAACCAACCGAAAATCGAGTTGCGGACGACATGAATGTGAGAGCTCATTGCGAAGGTCTGCGTCACGATCTCAAGCTCAGCGAGGTTAGTAGTGGACAAGCTGCCACCGCAACCTCACCCTTGCAGCGCATCAACTCTAACTCTAAGTTGTAACAAGGCATTGACAGCTCGCCCACGCAAGCACAACGTATCCAAGTGACACCAGCGTACAGGTGAGGCCATTCTGGTGCTTGCAGTCTGCATTTTATGGCTACTTTTCTTCCCTTGTACGAACAACTCTTCTTCGATCCATTTTCGTGAATTTGACAAACATGAATTAAAAACGTGAACAATATGTGTTTTCTTGTAGTAACTAAATTTCTTTCGCTAATTTATTTGAACCCGATTGTTTCTGCACACACGTCAGCATTGTGGAAGCGCTTTCCAGTAGGACAAATAGAGAGAGATATAATATACATATATTATACGCCTTATTTATACGAACCTTGTTCGAGAAAACGGTCTCCGTTAATGAAATTCAAATAATTGCCGAAGCAATATACCGAGAACAGCTGCTCTAACAACAGAGTACGCCTGGCGCAGTGGCGGGCGAGTTGCCTACGTATTATTCCTCAGTTAAAAAGTACCGACCAAGTCGATGCACCAGACCAGCCAAATCGTTACAAAAGTAACGGCCTGTTTAAGTAACGCAAAAGAGCAGTCTCTTTTTCTATAATCCACTATATCAATGTTTCTTAAACTGAGATTCGCGATATTTACACTTCTCACCCTAAATTTATTATACAGCAGGGCGTGTCAAAAATACTGAACACTTTTCAATTAACTGGGTTTGGTATCATGAATACCTATCTTCATAGTTTTTAACTTGTAAATGCCGCTTTAAAATTTTAACCCACATGAATTTTTATAAAAAGTAGGTAATCATGATACCAAATGGAGGAAATTGAAAAGGTTGTGAAGGTCCGTGTCGAAGAAGTAGTGACGGCACGGATTTAAGAGGAACTGTGTGGTACGGCAAAGCAGTCAGCAACCTTTCTAACTACCCTGGTATTGATGGCAACAGGGTTTCTAATTACACTGGTATCGATAGCAACAACACCAAAATCACGAAGATGAGTTGAGGATAACGATGAATGTGATTCAAGTTAAAAATCTTCTTGGAACCTTGAGTTCCAGATCTCACTTGCAAAAACTTGAACAGATGAAGCGTTAACCGCCCTCGAAAATTTTGAGTAGGTATGTTATATATGTATGACAGAGAAACGTTTATATATACGTATGACAGAGAAAAGTGCCCGAGCTGCTTTCAGAACGTACAGTTACAGGACTACAGCAGTTCAGAACATACACACGTTAAACGCACGAGTAGATAGATCTACGCTACGACTAACGACAACTAGGCGAGGTCAATGAGGTGAATTTTTTCTTTCAAATCTGCGCGAATTTTCATTCCGAAAAATTCGGGGTCAAACGCCGGCGGTGGCCTGCTTAGATGATCGCGTCCGGCAGGGCCAGCGCCACGCTTATATTTCTTCAAAAAAATGGGCTTAGCAACCGCCTCCTTCAAAAACCTACTCCCAAAAATCAAAAGCAACAAAAATTTAAAAATGGAAGAAAAAACGTAAATTTTGAAGAAAAAAACTTGAAAAACTAGGGGACGGGTTCGGTTCAGAGATGGGAGGAGAGTTTTGTTTTAGGGACAGAAATTAGGGAATTTAGACATGGTGGTATCCATCGGAGGATTTAAGAACATCATCATGGGCCTCTGTTTATAAGTTGAGCGCTAGATAAAAGCACAGGCACACAAGGCACTGAGAATACGACACAATAACAAGGCAATAAAATCACATGATAATAACAGGGCAACGAGACGAGAGAACTGCATACAAGGCAGGCAGCGAGACAAGCAAAATAAGTGCCAAAAATATCCCATCTGTCGTTACCAGGCGTTACTTCAAAGACAAGTTACCGTAAAATTCTGCGTGATACCGTACAATAATACGCCACGCTTACACATTTTTTGAGTTACCATTAATTTGCAAATAGCATGAATTAGACAGGAGCATATTCACGTGTCCAGATTCTCGGGTCCGTATTCTTAATCAGCGAGACTGTCGGAGAAGGCAGTTCGTATCATGGATAGGAAAAATTACATTATTTCACGCGAGACTTACCGTCATTTTTGTCAGAATGGCAACGCGCGAATTTCGAGAAACACATCATAATCGACCAAACCTAGCCTTAATTCGACAATACATACGACTGAGCGCTTTCGGTTGCCGTCCCGGTTGAATGAAAAATATCATTCCAAAGCTGAGCTCATATCATTCATTGAAAAAAGTTTGCTACCCTCAACGCGATGAACTGACCAAGCTCTCAGAAATGTTCCATGAAGTTAGAGCGTTCTAACAGAAACTCAAAAGTTGTCTGACTGTACCCCGTGTGGGACGGTTGTTCTCTTGTGTTTTGGTGCAATGCCTATTGCATGAAGGCCGAGCAAACCGTCAAAACATGGCCCAGCTTTTCTTGGTATTTTCACCGCAGGTAAAACTAAGGGGAACTTCTGAAGAAAAGACTCGGGAAAGACATCCAGGACGCTACCATTGCTGCACGAGATGACGTATGGAATGCGCATGCAGTACGTTTGAAGTACGTTTGGAGAACAGATGGAGTACGTATGGGAAATTTATGGGATGACTATGGGGAAACTTGTCATTTCAGAAACTTCGTTTTAATAAAGCGTCATTGTACGTAGGTTCTCTGATTTATCTTCACGTGTGAAATTCCGTAAAAATAGACCCATGAATTGCTCAATTTCCCGGATTTAAACCTAGGAATTTTCAAATTCGGTAAAAATAAACTTACAAAGCGCAAAATTCGGTAAAAAATACGCCTGCAAAACTTTAGGTTCCTTAAAAATAGACCTATAAATAACTGAATTCACTAAAAACAGGCCTACAAACCGCTAAAATGTTGGAAACTACAAACGGAACACACTTAACATCAGCGCCGACACCTCGGCCGGCGGTCGGAAAAGGTGAGTTTCTAAGTGGAGATAGTCGCTCGAGTTGAGATAGTCGCTCGAGTTGAGATAGTCGCTCGAGTCGAGCTAGTCGCTCGAGTTGAGATAGTCGCTCGAGTCGAGCTAGTCGCACTAGTTGAGATAGTCGCTCGAGTATTTGAAGAAAACAGCTGCTGATGACTGTAGTCACTTTCAGCACTCACCCAATTTTCTACAGTAAACGACTACAAATTATACAAGCAAATAAGTATGTATAGTATATAAATATTTCGTTACGTACGATAACTTTCAATTAACGTAACCCGAACGCAATAAAAAATTCTTCGTTTACGAGTGAATACTCTAATTCTTTAGAACTAATTTTTAACTTCATTACATTAATTATATAGAAAACATTATGCGAATTTCCAAGTAACGCCACAAACATGGAAAAGTTTGGCTATAAAAAGCACTGGTCGAGGTATCAACGGCAACCCCATGTTGAAAGAGTTGCTGATGAGCCAGTATTTTCCTTGGTGGTGGTCAGTGTTACGCAACCAGACCATCAGAACTGCTGGTCAGTGTGCCAACAAATACAACAGAAACAGTGCTGTTCAGGGTATCAATGGTCTGCTTTTAGAGATGTGCTGGGCAAAGGATAGCCCCAAACACTGGTGAGCTGCGGCACTGCGATCATTGCAGTGCCGCAGTGACACTGCAGGTAGACTGGTGGGACTGCAGGTACCAGTACTGCGCAAACGTAAAGTAAGTCAGGTAACGACACACCGGGAGCCTGTCTGGCCTACGTGAAGATGGCGAAAAAATAATAGGTCGATATCAAACACGTAACAGTACAACTGCAACTCGTTCATTCAAAAGGGTAAGGAACAAATAACAGTCAACTTAGTCACCAAAAACACACAGCGAACATTGAATTAGACCATTTAGGAAACAAGCTACGTAGTATTTAAAGAACACTACGACACACTCGATAGAAGTGAGGCTAAACGCGAACAAATGGCCATTTGAGAAGCAGTTAAACCTGCATTTAACAATTTCACCCCACGAATAGAACGACCAAAGCGTTATTTTGAGCATCCAGCAGATGCCAGTAAATCTTACAGTGAATTAATACAACGAATGTAAGTGAAATCGTCTCAAGAAAGAAGGTTAAGATTTATCTGCGAGCCAGTTGCAGTCATCAAAAAAGCCTTGGACCTGATCTTGCTCTCGAGTTACAGGCTGCCGACCCTCGTGTAAAGATCCCTACAGCTACAGGGCCAGCCAAGAAATGGCCATTTCGAGTCGCAGCTACACCAGCAGAAGCCCGTCTGCACCAGCAGAGGTCAAGCAGGCAGGCAGTCAAGCAGGCAGGCGAGCAGGCAGGTAGGCAGGTAGGCAGGCAGGCAGACAAGCAGGCAGGCAACACGAGAAGCAGAAGGCGTATGGAGGCGAACCTGTGGCGCGAGAAGGCACAAACGCCGCTTTTGCACAGCGAGAATGGAGCGGTTCAAATATGTTATGGTAGCTAGTGAATGAACATAAATGAGAATGTGTGAACTCAATCCATAAGAGACCAAAAGAAGGAAAGTCACGTGACATCTTCACACGGACAGGCTAGCGACATGACCAGATGAGCGTCATAGCAAAATAAAACGAGGGCTAAACCAATGGAGAAAAATAATCAAATAAAATAAAACGAAGTCTAAACCAACGGTGAAAAATGATCACAATAAAATAGAACAAGGGCTAAGCCAACCGTGAAAAATGATCAAAATAAAATAAAACGAGGGCTAAACCAACGGTGAAAAACGATCAAAATAAAATAAAACGAGGGCTGAGCCAACAGCAGGTTCGTTCAAATGCAGAATCAATGCAAAAAAGTAAAGTAAAATGCAAAATATGTGATCCATCGATCACTCGTTGTCACGACAAGAACCTAAAAACATGAGAGACGAAATAATCATTAAAGAAAACACGCATTTCTCTCTGATGGGGAAGTTCTGACAGTAAAGAATAATCCCAAGGGCTGAAATTTAGAGCGGCGGTGTATATGTTGACACGCCAAGAAACGAACATCAGCAGCATACATAAAAAAGACGCGAAGCAATCGCGATAGCAATTGAGTAAATTAATAATTAATAAACTAAAAATTAGGCTCATGACTGATATCTACAAATCCAAGGTGAGCTGTAAAATTTCCGAAAACTCAAAATAAATTACGAAATCTACGTCGAAATGAAATAGAGTTTGTAAACAAAAGTTTCATCATCATTATCATCAAGATTGATAGCCCCGTTACCAAACTAGTACTTCACCGAAGAGAGAAAGCTGCAGTGTAAAAAATACTAAGAAAGCTGACAAGAAAAAACACGCAGGAGAATACTACTGAACAGGTTATTGAAAACTGTAAAACGAAAAACTAACTAATCGGGACACAACATGACATGTACAAACTCAATCAAAACAAATCTCACAAGTACATAAGAATACCAATGCAACTGCAGCTCTATTACGCCAATAAGCATATTACACACAACAAAATTCTAGTCTACGCCAGCAACGTTAGAAAAGAGCGGTGGGACGGCGTGAAATATACGTCATTTGCGTACAGAAGTGCTACGCTAAGTAAAGCCTAGGGCATCAATTTACGGAGAAGTCACTAGTGGCGAGGGCCACTGACAGCGCCTCAACAGGGGGAGGGGGACCGCTCTCAGGGGGGTCTTTGTATGTCTGAATCTTGCAGGTCCATAGAGTGAACTTAACAATCTATCATATTATATATTGTACATCTCCGGAATAGGATGTGCAAAATTCAGAAAGTACTACAATATCATACGAGAATTTCCAAGGAAAATGGCTGCCAGGGTCTTCACGTACGCAACGAGTGCAAGGAACTACTGGAGTTTCATGTGACGCGTTTCCGAGAACATCTTCACCCAAGTTGGAGAAGGACAGGGTGCTCATAAAAAATCTCTAAAGTTCGAAAATTTAAATACAAAAGGGATCAATACGATAATATAATAATTTGACCTGTCCTATTCTAGACAGTGCTTAAGAAAGTCTGAACATTACAAAATGATAACATTGATAATTGAATTTCAAATCAGTAACGAGACTTCATGGGCACCTTGTGCTGTGACAGAGATCACGGAGAAAATTCTCGAATACGTGAAGCAGAGCGCGCAAGAGTTCACTGCTCTGCATTTAGCTATAGAGAAACAGCACGGAACCACGACTGCTCCGAAACATGGAAACTTCAAAGAATCAAACACCACGAAGAGGCAAGTAAGGATGTTCCTACGAGATAAACAAGACAAGAAGAATAAACCGAAGAATAATCCCAGAACATCGACGAGTCCAAAGCACAGAGATTTCGAGTGAGCCCAAAGGACGCTGATGTCCAACTCCGAACACAATGACCTCTTCCCTGTGACATGTACACGGAGTGGGGCACCAGCAACAACCACAACCCTGATGCTAAGTGCATCGAAGTTTAGATGTAGGATTGAAGGGTGCACACATGTCTCAGATACGTGTACGTTTATGAAGCACGAAACCATCACCACACGATTTCACGACCGTCAGATATACCTATGTACCCACTTTTATTACATAAAATTGGCTCCTGTGATACAGAAACTCAGCGTTCGTTCGTCCGTTTTTGAGTGAGAAAGGAAAATATTTTTCGTCAAGTTTGCTGGCACACAATGAGCAGAGAAGCCAAAGCTGGACGTGCGCCGCTGGGGCAGCTCATCTGTGCTCATTGGGATAGATGAATGGATCCCATTTTGAAGATAAAATTAAAGTTCTCCTATTCATTATATACAATGAAATAACAGAAGCCCTCTATTTTTTAATGCACTTTAATATGTTGCAGTAACAAAAAATGTAGGATGATCTTAAAATTCAATGGAAAATTTAAAAATTGGAGTTTACAAGCTCTTTGTCCATTACAAAAACTTACGTGTATAACTACTTTTGATGACTAGCCTATTTTTAAACAACCCTTCAAAAAACATAAATAAGCATTTCGGCACCTTGTCTTGAAGAATGACTTCATGCAGTAAATGATTGGCTAATGGTTCCCTTTTGTAAAATATTCATTTTTTTAAATATTCTAATATTGTTTCAAATTTTTTAAACTTTTCATGGGCTTTGGGAATCAAACATGCTTTTGTTTTCTTTCCAGATCAACTCTTGTGTTTGAAAATAGGGAGGCGTGTAAACCCGGCCCTGCAGTTACGAGGGACCTAGGCAATGCGGTCCCCCAGGGGGGCTTGAGAAGCTGGGAGCACGTAAAGGCGCGCAAATTGAAATTGCGTCAAACTTCATGCATTTCTAGCCCATTGCTTGTGAGAATTAGAGCTCATAAATATACAGCTTACAAATACTGAAAAATAGGGAGTTACTCAATGACCGTATGCACAGCACACGCTTGCAGTGAACATCACAATTGACGCCAAGGTAGGGGCCGTGTGACAGTGGTGCGGTACGTCTCGAGTCCCATTATGAAGCAATACCATTGAACTGGAGTTTACCGTCGTGCCTTGGATTTTAACACGATGTTGGAGGGATTGGACTGCACCCAACGGAGTGACACGAATGAGTATGAGCGTGTCTAGTGACAGGAGTGAAGAATCGAGAAGTCCACGAGCCTTTTCGAGGGACAGACTCGGCTTTCGATGTGGAAAACGAGCGCTTCAACTGAGTTTAACAACGACTTCACACACACATACGCCGTTCTGCAGAAACGTTCTAACTAAACGATGGTTGAACGAAGGAAACGAAAAGCAAACAGACCAACCATTACAGCAAAACCATTTCCGACCATTACAACAAAACTATTACCGACCATTATAGCCAAACCATTACCGACTATTACAACAAAACCATAACCGATCATTACAGCAAAACCATTACCGACCATTACAGTTAAACCATTTCCGACAATTACAGTCAAACCATTTCCGACCATTACAGCAAAACCATTGCTGACCATTGCAACAAAACCAATACCGACCATTACCACCAAACCATTACCGACCATTACAGTTAAACCATTGCCGACCATTACAGCCAAACCATTACCGACCATTAGAGAAGCCTTGCGGCCAGACCACGGCGGCACAAGCCAGGCACCAGAACTACCACGGTGTAACGGCAAAAGACAGTCAACACATTGAGGTAAGGTGGAGCTCTGCTGCGTACGGAGCAGGTACAAATTGAAGATAATTTCAGTGATAATATCAGATCGACAGGATTAGTGCAAAGCGAAGCCTCAAGTCACGATGCACCATTGAATGAGAAGGCTGCGTACGTCTTCTCAAGAGCAACACCGGCAGCACGCGAGGAACCCAATAGAATGGGCCCCACGCTGCTCCTGCAGTGGATTAAAGAGGCGCGGACACGCGTTCTACACAACACACAGCATAACGTCAGCCACACACACAACAGTTGACTCGAGTATATTATAATTATACATACATACATACATTTGTATATATAAAATATCAATATATATACATGCTGTTAGCTAACGAAGAACAACGTCAATTGAAATAAAAATTAGATCTCGTCAAGAAATTCCACACTGAGAAAACTTCCCAAACCGAAACAATTCTGTACCACAGAAACTATTTTAAAGATACATTCATTCCTGGTGTGACACATAGTACAAAGAGTTGAAATCGAGAATGGAAAAAGAAGATTTTAAAATTGACACATCATGAGAGTGAGGACGGAGAGCGCCAGTTCACATGTGGACTACACCAGATGAACCCGGTGTGCTTACACATGAACGCGCGATTCATTCCTAAAAGAGCAAGGCAAATCACATGGTGGCTAACGAACTTGAAAAAGCATATACTGAAAGAGAGAGGGCGAATTCAAAGACGCAGCACCTCGAGCAACATCGATTGTGAAAACAAGCCCAAGACGAGTAGAGTGAAGGCAACGGTTACGTAGTCCTGACCCAAGCCATCTTGAGGAACCGGCATTTACGAGCCTCACGAAAGCTTCGTCCCGCACCACGACAACACGGACACTCAGTGGGCGCACCTCGTAGTCCCAGGAACGCACACAGTAACACACACAGCAAATTCTCAAGCCTAACACCGCTAACGTGAAACATCGGTCACACTTTATTCAATATCGATGCTGCGTTCAAAACCAACTCCAGACCCAAATGCCAATGAAACTAGTCTCGAATGTACACATAACCTAGGCAACATGGCCACACTAATGTACACATAACCTGGGCAACATGGCCACACTAACGTACACATGATCTGGGCAACATGGCCACACTAAGCCTGAAGGTATGAGCAAGAACAGAACGACACGATCGAGCGAAACACTATGAGTTATAGCTAAGATCGAAGCTTAGCTATAGAGTGTGTATAGAGTGTGTATGAGCATAACTATGATGCTTATCTACTCTGCATAACTACAACTTAATTCCTTATTTACGTAGCATTTGCGTGTAGCGTCGAGGGTGAAAAAAACTCCATTTGAGAAAGAATTCACTAACTCGACATTCTCCTCCGAATCAAAATATTTTCCACAATCCACAAAAAACATAGTCCTACACTATGCAAGTAGCGAGAACACTAATTTAAGACTCGTAAGTATAATCTACGACACCAAAACTTCTTGAACAGTAGAAAGTCTTAGGTACCTCCAAGTACCTCTACATAATTCCTTTTGACAGTAACCAGCCTTAAGCACCTCCAAGGTACCTCCTTAAGAACCAATTTTTCGTTACTTTTTTATCTCTTTTTTACCATAATTCTACACTAATTATGCAAGTTCAAGGTTAACTTTTACTTATAAACGAATAAGCATTGGTATGTGAGTGCGTGTTAGCGCCCGTACTTCTGTCATAATATATATTATTGCACAATATTACCTCTCGTGCAACATGGCAACACCCTTCTGCCCCTCCCATCCCTCTACAGTAGGATGGATGAGAAATGGATCTGTGTACGTATAAGTCTGAGCCACAGCAGGTTTTCTGCCGTCACCTCACAAAACTTTTCTGCACAGTGGGATGGATGTGCGTTGCCCTATTCCAACCGGTGGTACTAGCGAAAGCGAATAAATACAGTAAATAATCGTAGGTGTATACAATTTTCTAGGTGTGTCTAGGACTGCGATGAAAGCGTTGCCCAAGAGCTCTAGAACGACTCAGAAAACTTCGAACTTGGTGCAACACCCCAGCATTGGCCTCGACCTTTGCAAACTGACCTCAAAGCATCCATAGCTCACACAGAGTAAACTGGACATGCAGTAATATACCATACAGAACCGGGACGGCGACCATACACAACACACTGTATGGTGTCTTATACGGCCCTACACGTATTACACAGCGCTTCGACTACACAATACATACCAACAGTTCACCCTATATTAGTCGTACCGCAAAGACCTACGACCAACAGAGCACTGCTCTGACTACACAATACCAAGAGTTTACCCTACTTAAGACGTAGCACAAAAACGTACGACCAACAGAGAGCACCACGCTCCGGAAGAGGAGTTCGAGCAGCCTCTTACCTGCGTGCCACGACAAGGACGAGGACAAGGAAGCGGCCTTCTGAGCGTTGCGGCCATGGTGCACGAGGTGGTCCGCTGTGGTGCAGCATTCAAAAGGCGCTAGCCGCAATTCAACCACATGCCCGCCACACAAGGCGCTAACCACAACTCAACCACACACCCCGCCACACAAGGAGTCTTGCTCCCAACATGGTTAGCTAGCCATGATAGACTGACTGCTCTTCGAATCTCGCACTCCTATTTCACGGAGCGTGACATCGTAAGCCTAGTCTTGATACGAGCAGTTTCATTCACAGACCTATTATGGTTCCTAAAAGTTGCATTGGTAGCCCCATTTTAGCGGTTATATTCGTAGCCCTATTTTGGTAAATACATTCGTAGTTCTATTTTGATAGTGACATTGGTAACGGTATTTTGACAAATGTTGGTAGCTTTACTTGAGCAGTTGCATAGGTGGCCCTATTTTACAATGTACGTCGGTGACAGGCGTTTTCGTAGTTATGAAAACAGCCGATTTTAACAGCCGCATGAATAGCTCTACTGTGGCAGTTACAAACAATTCCGAAAATAAGCATACATTGTGTTTTTTCGAAAGTGCAAATTTAACCTGACTTTCGATTTAATTCAACTTTCTCAACGAAAGCGAATACAATTTTTGTAAACTTCAACAGCTGCTAGAAAATGTTCGAAACCGCTCTTCTGAGCAAAACAAGCAATCAAATCTACGTACAGTACAAAGCTTATAATGTGGTACTACTAAAAAATATAGAGAATTTAATAGCACGTAAGGTAGTACAAAGTACGGCTCGCGTACGACACATGTAGGAAGGAGAATAGGCATCGAATGGGAAAGAAAAAACAGAATTGAATACGAAACATATTCTAATAAACCAAGTCAACAACAAGTGTTTGTGGAGAAAAAGTTTCGTGTTCAATAGTTACAATCCCAATGGTTACCGAATTAGATTCCATGGAAGCAATGCGTTTCGTTAATACACGCAGATTTTTATGATATTTGATAAAAATAATCAAAACTATGAATCTGTATTGGGTCTCATTGGACATTAATCAGTAAACCTATACATCTATACATGTATTTGATATTTTTGATTACAATAAATAAATCCATGCGTCTATCTTTCATATCAGCTATTCTTCTCTAAGAAACTATGTTTTATTGAATGTCAATAAATAAAACCATGTGCCCATTTTTTATGTAACATTTGATGCCAACATATATAGCCATGCACCAATATCAGGTATTTTTGAATGGCCAAATAACATTGGGCCTAAACGTATTAGGTATTATTGGAAGGTAATAAACAAAACATTTGTCTATATTGTGTATCATCGGAAGGCAATAAACAAAAAATTTGTTTATATTGTGTAGTTATTATCAGACGGCCATAAACAAAACATTTGTCCACATTGTTTAGATCTTATCGAGAGGCAATAAACAAAATCACGTACCTATATTAGGTGTAATTGGGTAACACTAAATAAGAACACGTGGCTATGTATACTTGGTATTATCAGATGCCAAAACATAAAACAACGTACCTATAATCGGTATCATGTGTCACTAAATAAAAACATGTACCTATATTAGGTATATTTGAATGAAAATAAATCAGTTAGTTATGACCCACACCTGGTTTTACGTCACCTATCGTGTGTGATTAACCCTTCAAGAACCAAAGTTATTTTAGACAATATTGGAGATTGATGTCAAGTTGAATTTGACTTCAGTTGTCACTACTGGTCATGGAGATGCAGCTACCCACTATCTCCGCTGTTGGATGCGCTACAAAATGGCACGGAATTGTTGCAGCACAAATGCAGTCTACACACAATGCCCACACCCGATGGCTTGGTCAATTTCCCAAGCTAGAAGCTCACTCAGAATCACTGCGAGTAAGATGGCAAATCAACAATGAAATTATGCGAGTTGAATCGTTCGAAAAATTGAAGCTTTTCTCGGTGCTTTTCGAAAAAAATATTCATTCTTAGAAATTTATAGTACTACGATGGTTGGTTAAAACTGATCGAAAGAAAAGAGTAAAAAATCATTCCCCTCACTGCATGTGAACATTCGGACCCACTAGTTCCTAGTACATTCGGCCGGGACTAGGACCGTTAACATTCGTCCGTTGGAGTTTGGACACCGACTTCAAGTAAGACCGATGCGGTGCAAACCCAGCGGCGTGCGTACAGCTCCGTGCTCGATGAACTCCATAGGGACCAACTTATTTTTTTTTACAAGAAAGAGTATTGATTAAACAGTGGCGCACATTTTATACAATTATTTGTATGCATAATACCACCCTGCTTTCAAGAAGTTATACAAATTGAAGACTAAACAGAATCATTTCTGCCGTCCATAATTATTTCCAGAGGTCTTTCTAGGGTTCAAATATTCATATGGAGTATATATATAAAGTTGATATATATGCCTCCATAACACAAGTGTGCTTGCTTTTCGAGAATGTCCCCGACTCGATTCCGGGGATGGTGTTCCTCATGGGAAAGGAAGAATAACCCAATATTCCTAATAAAAGGGGACACACCAGTGTAGCTAGGGCAGAGGTGCTCGAACAAGGAGCAATTTTCGGAAAGAAATTCGCTTAGGTGAGTCTTTAGGCTGTGAAACTCGTCAGAAAGGTCATGAACATATTGGATAATTGGAAAAATGGCAATGTCGACATTCCGGAGGCATTGGCGTCGGAATAATTTGGTGCGTCGGAAACTGAAGATGCGGGCCGCAGCTGATTCAACTTAACATGTGTGATCCAACTTATTTCTAATGCAACTGTAGTAACGGACTCTATGCAAGTGATGCAGCTCGTGCAGCTGAGAGGATACCTACACCAAGCTGACCTGATGCAATCAATAGTACACCTCGCACATCAGATGGGATCAGTAGTACACCACGTAGACAAGATGGGATCAATAGTACACCATGTAGACCAGATGGGATCAGTAATACACCACGCACACCAAATGCGATCAATTGTACACCACGCAGACCAGATGCGATCAATAGTACACCACGCACACTAGATGCAATCAATTGTACAAACAAGTAATAAAGCTAAAGAAATATTTTGGAAGTGCACATTGAAATATGTTGTCTCATACATGACATCGTGCACCGTAGACTTTACAACTTTAAATCTGCAGAGCACACTCTTCAGCTCGCTTTTGCATGTAGGTCCTGAAACGTTATGGCGTCACGTGGGATCACGGCTCAATGACGATAGCACCAGTACACTGGGGTGCATCCAACGTTGCCACGTTTGGTGGGATTTTAACAGCGAGACTTCAGCTCAGAATTCATTTTGAGTTTCAAGTTCATTTTGAGTTTCAAGTTCATTTTCAGTGTACGCCATGAACTTAAATGAAGTTGACGTTATAAAAACAGATCGGGAATGGAGCCCACCTCTCGAGGGTCGCAAGTCCCCAAGATGCGCTGGAGGAGTCCCCCTCAGCGCATCCCTCTGAGGAGCCGAGTCGCAATGATGGGGGTCGGAAGCCGCGACCAATTCTGGCGTCGAGTGCACTGGGTACGTCAATATCGTCCACTGCATTTGACTAAAATTTGAGTGAATTCCGTACTTCTTTAAGAAAAAAGTCTTCGTAATTTCGCATGGCCAAAAAGTCACTCGAACCTAGGAGCTACCGTTTTTCCACATTTAAGCATTTCGAGTCCTCTTTCACGTGATTGATTCACACATCTTCAAATGAGATTCTTGTCTCATTGAACATCTACAAATCTTTTTGATTAGGCGGAAAGAAGTAGTGGAGTGATTTTTGCGCCTATATAAACGTCGGATACAATCAGTGTAAACGAAGTTTTTGAGTCGAACGATCCCAGAGACTTGTTGACAATACGAGTGCCTGTAGCACATGTATGTCTTCCGAGACTCGGAGGAGCTAAGGTACGTGTAAATGAGCTCGGTCAAGCTTAGGATCAGTATTCCAAAAGTGAAATAGAAACGCGTAATATTGGATTTCCTAACACTCTCATGTATGGTTATGAATCATACATGAGCGAACGCTTTATTTTGAATGGTACCGCATCGCGCACATGTGAACGGCACATACTCCTTCCTTCAGAGGTCGCGCGGACCTTCCAGCCGAGTGAGAAATTGGGGTCAGCGGTGAACGTGTTCCAACACAAGCGTTCGGTCACAATGATCCGCACAGATTGAATACGTCGATTTTCGACCCAAAAATTCCTACGATTTCTTGCTAAGTTGATGAACCACGAACCCATGAAACATGGACAACGCGCAAGGATAATGCAACAAAAGGTTTGATAACTTCCAGATATTTATCTCACTTATGAATGATAAAGCTCGTTATATATAAGGGTATTGTTGTCTTGAAAGAAAATACGTCGACAATACATTACGTACGTACCACACTACACGTACGAGTACTTTACTTTCTCGACTTGGGCAGATTTCTCAACAGATAACCAGTTCGGCTTAGAATAGAGCTACTTGAACAACACCAAAACGAGGGTTTCGTTCCCACACACACAAATAGCTCGAGAAGAGTAGCGCACCTCATGCGTAGTTCTTAAATGAGTAAATTTTGTAAATATCGGTTACTGAACTACATTCGAGATAATGATGATAAAATTAGTAACTACTCGGGATATAATCGCTATCGAATATACGCACAAGCCCAACGAAGCATAAGTAAACAAACAAACAAACCAAGCCACGAATACTGAACTATAGCGTAACTCGCTGTCGAGTGCCACTCGAAGCAACAC
Source organism: Orchestia grillus (assembly GCA_014899125.1). Classification (NCBI taxonomy): domain Eukaryota; kingdom Metazoa; phylum Arthropoda; class Malacostraca; order Amphipoda; family Talitridae; genus Orchestia; species Orchestia grillus. The sequence goes on from VOMN01037805.1 coordinate 18,734, forward strand.
AGAAAGTTCGATTTTCAAGCCATGAGACTACAGGTAAACTTAACTAAATTACCATCGATAAATGCCATCTAAGAGTAAGCAACATTGTTCGAGCTACAGAACTTGATTAGGCTAAGATTCCATTGATACATAAAAATTTCACTGAAGCAACACTTGAAAGTTATAAGGCGGCTTCAAGGCCACTGGCAGCCTTAGACATGATCGACCGACGAAAGCCAGCTACACAGAATAGCAAATCTAGAGCGTCAATATTTAAAGCTGGAGACGCGAAGAACTGTGGTTCAGTAATATAGGCGGTCTACAAGCTGGACTAAGTGGATCTTCGGTTCAGGAGTGGTAGTAGTGTCGTGAGATGCTCTTAGTAGAACGAGAGGTACTCCAGAGACAGCTCCTCTTCCTCCGAGGTGCCTTCCGCTCCTTCGCAGCCCAAAAACAAACAGAACAGAATATAGTAACAGGAACTTCCGCTTCCTCGCAGCCCAAAAACAAACAGAACATATAGCAACAGGAACTTTCGTTCCTTAACAGCCCAAAAACAAACAGAATATAGCAACAGGAACTTCCGCTCCTTCGCAGCCCAAAAACAAACAGAACAAAATATAGCAACAGGAACAAGTCGGATGTTCCATTCTTGGGTTGCCAGCCAAGTCCCATGACGTCAGACAACGAAATTAACACGTTTTCTCCCACGATCCGATTTTCAGAAGGGGAAAATGCCCAGCAGGTGATTCAAGTCGTAGGAAACGTGTCAACAGTCCACGATTACACCATCATGTCGCACCACCGATGTCATTATCTTAGGCGTTGACTGAAACCCGGGACACTGTGGTCTTGTACCCGGACTTGACACTGTACTGACGTCAGTAGTGGCTGCTGTTCAGTAATGCAAACGTGCTACGAACAAAAACTAAATCCTGCGAGTACTACAGGGCCACTTCAGTCTCGGCTCCATTCCTGCTCGGTATTATATTATTTACATTTTCTGAGATACACAATTTATGGAGTCTCTTGGACCACGAAGCACGGGAATATCAGGCGTTTGACACCACATTAACTCGACGCACTCACACTCACAATCAAAATTGGTCACTGGAACTTACGAGAAGAGAGTACAAGATGAGCATAAAAACAAAATTAAGTTTGGAATAATGTTGATAAAGTCATACATGTGTCCAGGACTCAATGGAGGGCTAACAAGGGATTGGCTCCGAGCAGCGAGACGAGTACCAGTGATATCCACTGGTGTCGAGTCGAGACCTCCGTGACGGGCTGCATCCATGTGAACCCTTGTTCCACTGGGCTTGGCTTCGGGCTGCTGGAACACGCACAGACTGGAACACGCACGGACTGTTTCCAAACCTCCGTACACGCATTTTGACAGCAAAGGCACGCTTTTGACAGCAAAGGCACGCATTTTGACCGCAAAGGCACGCATTTTGACAGCAAAGGCACGCATTTTGACAGCAAAGGCACGCACTTTTTCACTGGTGCGCACTTGCAGCCAGCGAGAATCGCAGCGTAAACAATGATTGCAGGTTACGAACACAGTCTTTGTAATGCGAGGGATGAGCAATTCAAAACACCATCACTGGAAATATTCATCAACATTAGAAGACAGCAACGCACATCTGACCTTAACGTAGTAGAAGACCACGAACCTGACGATGCAACATTGAATACAAAACATATTGAAGACTAAAATGGCCTCATTCAGAAGTTTCAAAGGACAACGCGATGCATACATGAATATCATAAGGTCCGTTATTCATCTTTGATTGTTTAGACTTTAGCCCATCGATTGTTTCCATTGGCGAAAACGTTCAGAAAATGCAACACGTCTTATGAGCGCGCTTTGAAAATTTAAACATATGAAACTGAATTTCCGCTGGAGACAATCCAACAAATTACGAGAACTCCTCGACACTTTTTTGGTTTGAAGGTGACTTAAAGACCAGCTCCGTAGCGTTGAAGGTGACGTAAAGACCAGCTCCGTAGCGCTGAAGGTGACGTAAAGACC
>VOMN01037810.1:0-12098 GCA_014899125.1 Orchestia grillus
GGCAGCAGGTCTACCCGCTAGGGAAATGAGAGACTTCTCTGTCCGAGTCTGACTACGACAGTACTCACTAGAGGGCTGTTCGCACCGTATTTAATCTGTTAAGACTCGGTTCAAGTACGAGCACAAGGCGATTTAGAATGAATAAGACCTGAGAGTGCTGCCTCTGCCGTATCTACTCCGTTAAGGTCAGAGCCAAAATGCGGCAGCCGTCATATCCTGACAAATTACCTCCGAGACGACATTCGACCTTCAGGATTAGCTGGATCAAAAATAAGCGCTTTGTGCGACAACATTTAATGAATCTCGGGCCCAGTGACCTTTCACAGTCTATCTGTCAACTGTAATTCACTGAATTATATCAGAATTGCACAAAGAACCATACGATGGATTCGGTTAATATTTAATCCAACACGCTGATCCCCACGTACGCGCTCAGCGATAGAGTAGTGAACTAAGAATTACAAATGGAGTCTCACTGTGCCATCCACACCTATTTTTAAAGTCGTAGTCATTAATGATGGAGAAAACAAGGTGATCCACATCTGTATGTGACAGATTTCGAAATCAACAAATTTTATTGTTTGGTCTTCTCACTTTGTAGAATTCGGAATAGATTCGAATTTGATAATAATTTTGCAGTTTATCGTATGTATAAAAGAATCTAGGTTACAATATGCTATCTTTGCACAGTAATTACTGTATTCAGAGATAATGTCATACTTCTTTTTCCGTGCTTGAGAACGAATTTAGAATCGCGATTCGAAGTTTGAATGCTACTTCCATACGTAATTTTCAGATTGTAGTCTTTCAAATCTCAATAAAAATTTCCATCAAGACTTTCACGTTAAATTTTTAGGTTTTAATTTTACCAATCGAAAAACCGAAAGGTATATTCTTCTTATGTGACTGATTTCGGAGTAAACGATTTTTTTTCTTTCTTTCCTCACTTTAGAATACAGTCTTACATGCATCAATTTTTAAATGAAAGTACATGAAGGTAATAAATATAAGCGTACGCAACACGCGTTGCGTATACAAAATTATAACCGTAAAAACTGCACGGTACAGGAAACTAAAACTGATAATAATCACGGAAACATTGAATCGAGTTAATATCAATATCATACGTTCGAAGGTAAGTTGCCTAAAACACTTACTGCTTAAATCTTAAGTTCTATGGAATACTAGGCTAAGGAATGCAAGAAGAGATGAATACAAACTAAGTTTAGGAGCGAACATCTGGCACTTCCTGACCCAGTAATAAGGAAATTCTTAACGATTAATTAGGGTTTCATATGCTAATTTCCACTGCTTTAGTTCGTACGTGCCTGATATCTTGTCAGTGAAATTTACGGAGGGTACAGTCTTGGTATACGAATACGTATCAAGTGCCTGTCGTGAATGTCTCATGACTCACTTTTTCTAGCCATGTAACAACAGGATTCCACGCACGAGTACTATGTGAGAGCACACTTGCATTAATGTTAGGATTTTATTGCATATGTTAATATACTCTGACTAGTACGTACGCGGCAGGCAGACTATGAATGAGTTATTAGAAGAATGAAATGACAAAGTTAATATATTAAATCTTCCGTAAGCAGTGCAACCATACTAAGCCTCATCCGTTTTTGCAAGTTTTTTCCTTGGGGTTCCCCCCAAAGATCACATTGTTGTAACTTTGAGCTAATATAATCTGGTTAATAATGAATGCTTCATTTTCTATAGCATATGGTGAACCAGAATGCCGTGAAACCGGTGGATTTAAAACCTTAACAAAATAATATGCAAGCCTAAAAACTGAAACTCGGGCACCTATTGGTTCATCAACTGTTTGTGTAAAGTGTGATCTTATTTGCCACATATTTTAACTAACTTTCATCGCAAGTTATTCAGTTTTTTATTAGCCCTCATTTAGCACCAAGGGCCAGCGTGAGGGAACTACTTTGATTCACCCTGGTTTGTTGCTAGATCCTTTTTTACATTAAAAGAGAGATTTTCAGCTCAAATTTTATGTCTTTGAAATAGCGGGGTCTGATTTATTTTATGAAATTTTAACTTAAATGATTATTCTCAACCGCTGATAGGAAATTGTAATTGCTTAAGCGAATTAAGGAATTTTTTTTTTTTCATTTCAATCTTCATGAAGAGTAATACGAGTATCTCTCAGAGTACAAAAACGACAGAGACTAGAAAATTTTATTAAATAACTTTTGCTGTAACTCTTTGAAGAGTCTTTTGAAGGTTTGATTGCAAAGATTGAGAAAATCCATTATATACTAGGAAAGTCAAACAAAAATGAGAGGATACGTATGCCTATTTCTAGTTGACATGAGCACTATATTTACGAGTAGTATTACCGTCTCGAATCACTCTGTCATATTCAAGGTGAACCATTTCTATTAAAATTCCCAGTTACCCGGATATTTCGAGCCCCAAAAACAAACATGGGGTCAAATTGTTGCGTCACCGTAAGCATCTCCGCCCGGGTAGAAGTGTCCGTTTATCACAGTGAGGCTAAAACCCTCGATGATATTACTTCTTCCTCGTCTAAAAACGTAATAAAAGTTTTTTTTTCCGGAATAAGCCTGTACCAGTCTCATTAAACGCACTTCTCAGTGAATAATCATCACATGCTACAATTTCCTAAGATGTAAATAAATTGTACGTTACTGCCTTAGTTTTAGCAACAAGTGCTTCCAATGACCGATGTAGATTTTTTAAGTGAAATCATTACCGGGAATTCTCGAATCGTTCTTCGACAGTACAAAAGTTGCCTTCTAAAGTTGTTAAAATATTATTATTTTTGTATAAAGAAAGATTCTTGGTACGAATCACACGGGAATTTAGTTGAGTACCGTATTATTTTGGGTCCAAATTCACGTGTGCAGAAGAGTTCTAGTAATTTGTATATATGATTACTTAGGCATGTTAGACTGTAAGCCAACTCTTAAACTCACTCCTTATTCTTTTCCACACATCTCGCAGGTCCGGATAAAATCATAAGGGCACCAATTTTTGCAACATTATGGCCGTTTGCAATTTCATTGAGAATGTTTAATTTCTCATAACTACAAACTTTTATTCGGTTTACCCATACCTTCCGATGCTCGGTCAATTCTTTGAATACAATAAATTTATTAATTTTAGACACCCTTGGAGTAAAATACAAGCACAATCAGTGAAATGGGATAATAGGCTTCTTCACATCAAACGTTTACATTATATCTGGTAATGATCAGACAGTATTGCCATGAGCTAAGAACCTATCGAGCTAGACGTGAGCCTTCAACTTTTCCGTGATATTTGATACTGTTGTAGAAAATCATTTTGTGCTATTTTGAGGGATATGTTAACAGATTTCGCACATTAGAAGGGCTTCAAGTGATCCTCTGGGAGAGAAGATGTAAATTCTGAGTGCTGTATGTTCCAACAGCTTGTATGGCTAAGTTTAGCGCCGTGCGTGTAGTTTTTCACTCCACAGCAGAATAATCATGTAAACTTGACAGGCACGATGTGTAAATTTTATAGGAGCAACACTTCCGAAACCCATTTGCCTCATTCAAAGCAAAAATACAGTCAGTACTACAGGGAACCACAAAAAGTGTTGCCACAGTTGAGTCGCTCATCCAGTCTTAATTGAATATTTTATACCATGATTTTATAGCTCAAATTTATCAGCGTTAACGTATTTGTGACTTATGATATTTTGCAATCAATTTACCATACGATACCGTGAGATACTTGATGAATACTTTATTACCAATCACATACGGGCAGCACTTTTGTGCAGCTCACGTCAAAACTAACGACTTGTTTTCACGGGAAGTCNAGAGCGAGGGGAATTATTGTTGTTATTGAAAGAGTTATTGTAGATCATAGTTTTACTAGTAATAGGGGCGATTATTTTTCATAGGCCTGAAGATGAAAATGCCCATTACTGATGAAGGGTCTGTAGGGAATACAGTCCATTACATATTGATCGTGGGTCGGCAGTAAACAAGCTCCATAATCGACCATCAATCAGTTGTGAATAATGATTAGCTGATAAATGGTTTTCATTGAAGAAAGTCCGTAATTGTTCTTTGGTCTGTCGTTGGCAACTGTCATTATTTATCAGAGTCTGTCGTAAACAAATACTATTATCAATGAAGAGTCTCTTGTGAGCAAGGGTTATTATTGACCATAAGGACATATATTTAAATAATCTCTTTTACCGCTAGTAGTTCCGCATCTTACTACTTTACTAATACTCACTTTCACCTCAGGTTCATTTTTTCACGTGCCTCACCTAAGTTCCAAGCTTTTTCCAACCCTTCTCTGAATCATCTATTGCCGACGCATCATCCACGAATATTAACTGACTAGCCTCATGTTATCTTCCATCCATCCACTCGCTTCAGGATCCTTCGTACTTTCCGTATCACACTGGACAAATAACATCTCGCTAGGATCATAAATTTTCCCAATTTTTTTCAGATTCGACTTCAGAATTGCTGAGGTACTTTTTCACAGTACGTAACATTACGACCCTAAGTAAAAGCTATATCTCACAGACTTTCGTCATCAGTTAATTGAGACACAATCTTTCCATTTCTGTTGTCATTAAAGCACTTATGGAGACTATTTTTACTAAAAATTTGCAAGGTACAGAAGCGTTGCACGGTCATCAAATAAGAATTGATCTTTATGTTATTAAGGTGTGCATCCTTAGAAAAAGAAAGCTTAAACATCACATTCCTGTTATTTTTGACGCGTCAGTAGTTATAAGGCATTGAAAACTCTATAGCAAACCGTATTTGAATTAACAAAGGTACTCTAATTTGTTTACTCCTGCGCAGAACTGATTAAAAATTGCACGAACGCGCAAGTCTGTGTTGCCAACATTTCTACAAAATTTTATTGTTCAAAATTATGAAAATTAATTTAGACAAAAAAGGCTAGTGCACAAAACCATGGCCCAAGTTGTAATTACCAGCATTTAATCATAAAATTTACTCGGGTGTAATGTATTTCGAAATTTTGTTAAATCTATCGAGGATGAGCACAGATGAGTTTGAGAAAAAATTAAACGGGAGTAAACGTTTTACAATAGTTTGTAACGATAAAACAACAAAGAAGATTAGAAGGAAGTCTTTGATGACAATGGATGCTGCACTGACGAAAAAATGGGTGTCCCAAAAAAGTGATACCCAATTTTCAAGGGCTGTATTTCATAAATTATCAAACTTCCAAAAAATTGGAAAGTCATACTTAGTTGTCTTATGCTTTGGCTTCATTGATACGGCTTCAACTCTCAAGTTGAATTACGTATGAATATGAAAACGTGATCTTAAACTATTCAAGATTTTTACCGATCGAAGAACCTCCCCAATATGCAACTCACAAAAGAACAAATAACATTCATCGTTCTGCATTATTTTCAAACGAAAAGTCTCCAACATGACATTCAATCATCTCAAGAGTATTTTTCTGAAAGACAGTCTCCAACAAAGAGGACTTCTTGGAGGAATGTTACTCAGGACAGAACCGAAGGAACAAGCCTGAATCTCAACAAAGGTTGATCCGGACGGAAAAGAACGGGACGATCAGAAAAAAATGTTCAAATTGTTCAAGGAGCACTTACAGAAAATCCACAAATCTCTGCCAGAAAAATTGGATTGGCTGTAACTAAATCTACATTCAACAGAATGATAACTGAATTTGAAGTGGCATCTTTACAAGACGCATGTGCGAAACACACTCCTTGATAACGATCTTCTTCGGCATCTGAATTTTGCTCGATGATTTTTGCAAAGAAATGTTTGGTTTGTGGACGACAATGTGGTTGGCGATGAGGCCGCTTTTCATTTGAACGGCAAAGTAAATAATCACAACGTTCGCACATATGCAGCGAAGAACCAACCTCCTAATTTCAACTTTGACGTATGAATTTCGAGAGAGAAAGTGTCTGTGTGGATGGCACTGTGTGGCAAGGGCATATCATCCGTCCTCATTTTTACAACAATTACTTAAATGAAGTTGAATACCCTGATCCAATAAATAACAGGATCGTTCCAAGAGTTCGAGAAACACATGGAAACACAGAATCGATCGAACCTGGTGGATTCAGGATAGTGCTCTTACGCATAGAACTGTTGTTGTGAGGGAAAAACTAAATGAGCTTTTCGGAAATCGCATTGTAGCCTTGAATCATCGTATCGAGTGGCTCCCAGATCCCCTGATTTAATGATGTGTGATTTCTTCCTTTGTGGACATCTAAAGAGTAAGGATTACGGCTCTCCAATACGCGATACCAACGAACTCAAGCAAAGAATTGAAAATGAGGCCAATTTACTGGAAGGAGATTTTATTCTCGGTAGACGAGTGATGGCGGGAATGAGGAGGATACACCGAAGGAAACAAACAATAAGTGGAAGATTTCGATTGTTTTCTATTCTAGTGGCCTTTTTTATTTAATTACCAGTTGAGTTATTGAAAACATGTTTTTAATATCATGAAATTCGAAGTTTAACAAAGTGCGCAAACAAGTTTTCAGTATCGGTCAATGAAAATACTGCTTACAGAAAGCGGTTGGATCAATTCTTCTGAAATTTTATAGAGAGATGGAACGAATTTAAGAAACAGCAAGTGACTTTCCAATTTTTTGTTAGTTCAATCGTTTCTGAATTACAGCCCTTGAAAATTGGGCATGGTATGTTTTGGGACACCATATGCAGCAAAATTTTTAATAAACTGTTTTCCTTGTTTTCAATTCGGGCATTGCCTGACACGAGCTCAAGACAAAATTTAATGCAAATACCTAAGTATCTATTTGTTTTAGGCTTTACTTAACAAAAACATCAGATATTATTTGTACAAATGGTTTCGTAGCAAAAGGTCGAGTTGAATTCTTCACGGTGAAATTTTTTAAAAATGCATCATAAAATGGGTTTTGGTTGAAGCAAATTGTTAGATGACCAGTACAAAATCTTCGCAACCATTATTTTCACTTTTTACTGATCTTAATTGAATTGCTGAAGTCCCACGTGTCCTGTCAACGCATGAGCCCAAACATAATTGATGCTTAATTTGACGGCAATGATCAAAGGTCAGTATGGGAGAACGAATGAATTTTGTCATTATCCTTCACGACAGAGAAAAATTCGATCATTTGAATCATGTGTGTCGTCCTTCAATCTGATTTATTTTGCGGTTCTTTATTGTTATTATTACTTTACTAGCCTATTATTTGAGCTTGCTATGCAGGGCATTCTACTTAATACAATCAATGGTTATCCTAACCAGCTGCTGAGTGTGACCAAATTGCCTGGAACTTATTCACTCGGAAATACAACGCCCTCTGGTAGAGAAAATAGTAATTTAATGAACGTCAGCATGCCACCCTGAATGAGTAGTCCAGTTTGTGGAAACCTTCTGTTATCTCATAACTGTTCTAGTGGTGTGAAAATACTTATGACACAGGCTGAGCCCCAAAAATATCTCGTAAAAGAACAGATTTTGCCCTGAATGAATTAGATAGAAATTCTTGACAAATTAATGTGCGTAGAAAGAGGGTGTCATGAAGAGAAAATCGGCCGAAACTTCGGGCAAACAAAAATCAACAAAAATTGCAGCTCGCATAAACAGACTAAAATGCGGAGAATTGATCAAATAACCTGGTATTTATAGGAAACATCGAACAATGTTTCAAAAAAACTTGAGGCACTCACCTACCCACACGATAGATCTAACTGTAATATTTAGAGTCCCACTCAGAAATCGATCAGGTTGAAGATATTCAGGTACACTAATTGTTCTGAAGTCAGTTGGAACGAAATCCTTTGATGCGAGCGTCAACTGTATTTCTTAAAAAAGGTAGGAAGAACTGGAAGTGTGCAGAAAAAAAATTCAATCATGCGAAAAACATTCGCTAAACGAAAAAGACAAGGAAACAGGAATAACTTGCGAGTTGTTGATACTCTAGAGAAATGTTTTAAAACCACACTAAAAGAAGAGTTCAGGGATTATTTAGCATTGATTGTTCAAGGCCAATGCTATACGCAGAAGCTTACGAATTTACCGTTATGTTTAAGCGTCGAAAATTCAAGGCTACAGGCGGATTACTGACATGAAAATGAATTAAAAATTATTTTTCTACTAATATATCATCACACCTTAAGGATAATTTATGCAGCCACTTCTCAAGCTTTAGCATTGAAGAATTTTTAACAGTTCTTAAGATATAACAGCAATACAGCCCTAGATTGCCGTATTTCTGACTGTGATTCAATGAAAATTAATATTTTTACCTTAATGCGCCCATCCGTTTGTAATCGCCGAGACGAATGTGGTCGTATCAAGCGGTATGCAAAAAAACACTTTTTTTACGATGGCCTTAAAATGCACAAGCTTGTAGGCTGCTTTAGTTGCAGAGAAATAACAATAACATCAGCAAAATCAGTGAAACGAGAAATCAAAGAACACTTTTTTCAACCAATTTTCAGGACCGTGCGAACGGTCACTGTCTACGTATGAGGCCGTCATGGTTGTCAAATTCACGCGTTCACAGCCGACTACACTGATAGTGTGAATGCACCACAGTCACCTAAGCAGTCACAATTAACAGGTCGAACTATGAAGGTATAATTTCGAGGGGCACATGCATCCTAGCGCTGAGCACCCCCTACACCCTAGCAATTTTTTTCATAAGCTCCCTCGACTAGAAATTAGTCACCTAATATATATAATTACTTATGTAGCCCCAGTTATTTACAACGTTCTTCGATCAGTTTTCATAGCTGTTACCAAAGTTTAGGTTATATGCGAGTAATGTGCATGTATCAGCCTTTATTCAGAGTTGGCTAGGTATGCACTTGTTTCTTAGTTGCTCCACAACGATAGGACGAAAGCGAAACGTCTGAGAATGACAAAAATGGGTTCTTGCATTTGGTCAGGCTAACTGACTCTCAGGGAAGGAAGTAGCAGAATTCACTAGTGTTTTATGCTGCACTGTTACGTGCGTCAACGAACCAAAACAATCCGTTGCAAACGGCATTCTAAGGCACAAATGTGGTCAGGAGTAAATTCTAACCAATAGGGACCGCCTTTGCGAGTCCCAAATTGCTTACTGTAATTGCTTTGCATCTGTAATTGAGCTCATGCTAGTCGTCAATGACAGCCCTTCTCTTACTGTTTCTGGACAATATCTCCGTTATGAACTGCATGCAACGCATATGTTCGGCAGCGTGACTCGTAAACAGCCGATGTTAACTCTTGTTCTCAAGGCCCCTCGTTTAAACTGGCCAAAGCACAAGCACATTGGACTGTAGAAGAGAAGTGTCATGGAGTCAGATGAACCACGATTCTGTCCCTATAGCAACGATTCCCGCCTTCGTTTTAATCGAAGTCCTCACGAGGCCTTCAACAAAGCTAGCATGCAAGAGGCGATACAAGGAGGAGGAGGGTCCGCCATTTTCTGTGGCTTTTTCTTTACATAGAAGTGAGTCCTTTAGTTGAGTTATCAGTCAAACTGAACAAGCATGGCTACATTGAGCTACTATAGGGTGGTTAAATTTGAAGGGCCGATGTTGATTTTCAGTAAAACACAAATTAGGTTCATAATAAGCCTGAGTAACTTTAACGCGTTGCTCGATTGTGTATCTTACCATGGTTCAAATTAAGTTAGTCTGAAATAGAGGAATTACAATTTAAATGCAGAAAAAAACTCGACGTTTAGGTGTGGTTCACATTCAAAATCGGCCCTTACACTTTAACCACCCTTTAGGTAACTCAATTTTGTCGCTTTTCAATATGTGAATAAAGAAAGGTATGTTGCGTTATGTGTCATTCAGGATGACAACTGCCGAGTGCATCGAGCTAGAACCGTCATTAATTGGTTTGACTGTCAATCAGGACATGTCTGAAATTTCGCTTGGCGAGCTAGATCTCCGGACATGAACCCAATAGAAAAGTTGTTGCATCACCTAGAACGACAAGTTGGACGTCGAGAAGATCGTCCGTGTACTGTGGTTGCACTACAAAATCGACTGATTCAGGAGAGATTTGAACTCGAATAAGCAAACAAAAGAATACTCGGAAACACAATGCCGGGCAGGATTACCTCCATTATTCATCCCCCCTTTGAAGTTTATCCGGGGAGCTTATTTACGATACGACAAATTTGCTGGTTCCTTTGAGCTCCATTTGTGCGGATGAAAACGAGCGAATCATTTTGTGTCGCTGAACACAACTCTCACACAGATTCTATTACTTGATATCCGCTATGTTTCTTCGATGCGATTAAGTACGTTTTGTGTCGTTGAACGCATCTATGGATATGCAATCTCATTCACACTTTATGAGTTATTTACCGATACGCTTGAGCGCTTTTACGACTTTGTTGTACTGCTCCACGGTGCCCAGGACTGCCAGCGCTGCTCCAACAGCCTTGCACGCGTTGACGGCATCACTCCTCTTCATGGCAGTGCTGGCCAGCCAAATGCAGCCCGCCGCTCCCATGTTGCTGAACCCGTACACGTCCTCGCAGCCTGTGGTGGAAAGGGGCAAAGCTTCTTTAATTCCTTATTGCCTACATGGATTTAAAAATCAGCGTTTGTAGGGATGCTGCAAGCTTTTCATGAAAAGTTAAACGCAGCCTCATTGCATGTACACATAAAGCTGAAGTTAGTTTTTTGTACAGTGCTTCTCTAGGGGAAGTTTATCACAAAATTCTTAGGTCGATGAAAAGTAAATGCATTGGAAACATTTCTGAGGGTCGTTTGGGTACAGAACACGTATGGATATATGGACAGCATTTGAGTATTTGATGAGTGTAGCTGGATTTTTGCATTTCTGGATAGTATTTTGATATTTTTCAGAAATTTGAACATCAACATAATATTTTGATCTTTTGGACAATGTTTAAGCATTTTTGGACGTCTAAAGAGTATTTCTTCATTTCGGGATTTAATTTGTACGTAGTTAGAATTTTGGATAGTATTTCAAAATTTTATCAAAATGGAACTGTTGTAGGAAGTAGAGGTAAGCACGGAAACAAAGGTGAAAATCGCCGCTGCATGCACCTGAAACTACGCCGAAAATTGATCTAATTCGGATAGAAACTGAAACAAGGTTGCAACAGAGGCAAAAGATGTGAATTCTTCTACCCAACCATGTGCTGGAGAGCAGCTGATGGCCTTAACTGCAGGACGAAAAATTGTAGATTGCTTCACCCCTCAGGGATTATGACAACCGAAGTACTCGAAAAAGGTACAGGCAATGCAAAAGAATAAGCACACTCAAACGTGGCCAAAGTTCCTGGCCCAAGCCTGCCATCTATGGCTGAAGCCACCAGGGCACGGACCCGCCGGAATACTGAGTTAACCGTGAGCACTGCCACTCAAAAAGACTCAGCTATTGCTGGTACATATGCTCTGTCTGAGAGACCAGCGACTTTTATAGAACTGTGGAAACACATAAAAATAATACAGGAGCAGATACTTCTTCTCCTGAAAGACAGGGGATCAATAAATATGATGCCGAAGGCCTAGGTCTGCACCTGTCAGATAAATTGCTAAACTAAAGTATGTATGGTAACATACTGAGCTGCAACATCGAAGGCTTGAGTTCGTATCTCAAACAAAAAACAGAGTAAACATGTCACGAGAAAAACGCTTCTTGAAAATGCAGAAATTGTCGCTGTCGGAGAGACCCATTTGGCTGAGAAAGCACCTGATGCCGCGGTAGAAATGAAAGGATTCACCCTGTTGAGGCAGATAGACTACAGGGCATAAAGAAAGGTGGAGTCGCTCTACTCGTCAAGAGTGAAATAGCATCCCGTGCAGTCGTTCTAACAGCTGGCTCAAATGGTGTGGTGGAATACTTGGTGCTGTATCTCAAGCACCTGAGACTTGCCCTCGTCTCTATCTACAGACCTCCCGCGTGTGAAATCCAAAACTTTGAATCTGTACTGTCTCGCATTAAGGGTAAAATAAGGGAGTTAGAAGCCTCATTATGTTGGGGGACTATAATTTCTTCTCAATGTGTTCGACTACAGGAGCTATGTACGGGGGCTCCACCGAGTCTAGACTTCAAGCTGCTTCCCTCCTCTCCTTTAT